>SNQJ01S0015434.1:0-34207 GCA_010110895.2 Picea sitchensis | reverse complement strand
GACTTTCTCCAAGGGTTGAAATCAATCACTAAGGGTAGACATCAATCTACAATATCACTCTCCAATAGTTGACATCAATGACAACCAACAATCCATACCAACTATCCATCAACCTAAGCCAACTTTCTGACAATCTCCCCCTTTGGCATTGATGGCAACACTTATTCATGATAGCATCCATGTTTATACTCTTTATCAATGTTTCTATCTCTCCCCCTTTGACATCAATGGCAAAGGGTATCTTCCTTTGGGGTTTCCCCCCCTGAATGAACTCTCCTTAGGGTTCCTCCCCCTGTCTACGTGCCTTTTATTTTTCTTTGTGTTTATAAGCCTTTGATTACTCTCTTTCCCTTCATATGAATAATATGTCCCCCTTTGACAAAGGGTATCACTCTGAAGTCATATCGTTCATTCTTCCCTTGTGACAATCGCTCCCCTTGGAAAAATGCCTCTATGCTCTCTCTCCATGCATTTACCTTTGCATCTGATAAATCTCTCCCCATTTGTCCTATTTATGGTGCTTCCTCGTGTACATCTAAGACATATAAGATAAGCATTTAAAAGCATTCATTTTGGAGTAGAAATTACTCCTAGTCTCTCGCGAAGATACTCAAGGGATTCCCATGGAAGCGGTTTTGTAAAGATGTATGTCACTTGTTATTTTGTTCCCACATATTCAACTATGATGTTCTTCTCTACAACTTGTTCCCGTAGAAAGTGATACTTGGTTGGAATGTGCTTCGTCTTGGAGTGCATCACCAGGTTTTTTGAGATACTGATGGCGCTTGTATTATCATAATAGATTGGAATGGGCTCATCATACTCAACCTATATATATGTCAAAGTTTGTTTCATCCATAGAACCTATGTACAACATGTTGATGTTGCAATATACTCTGCCTCGGCTATAGATAAGGATATTGATGATTGTTTCTTGCTTAGTCAAGATACTAAACACTCACCCAAGTAGAATGTTGATCCACTGGTGTTTCATCAGTTATTAATGCAACTTGCCCAATCTGCATTTGTGTAGGCAATAAGTGATAGATCATTTCCTTTTAGATACCATAATCCAAACTCTTTTGTTCCTTTGAGATATCTGAAAATCCTCTTCGCTGCTAATACATGTGATTCCTTTGGTGCTGCATGAAATCGTGCCACCTGTCCAACTGCATGCATTACATCTAGTCTGGATGTTGTCACATATAGTAAGCTACCAATCATTGACATGTATTTCCTCTGGTCTGTAGACTTTGAATCATCATCTTTTCTCAACTTGCAATTGGTTTGCAGAGGAGTGGTAATTGGTTTACAATCTTCCATTCCGAACCTCTTTAGCATTTCTCTGATATAATTAGTTTGAGAAATAAAAAAACCCTTGGTTTCTTTGACATATATGAAGACCCAAAAAGAAGGATAGTCCTGCAAGTAATGACACTTCAAATTCATTCTGCATATCCTTTGCAAATTTCTGGCTTTACCTGTCATTAGTACTTTCAAAACAATATCATCAACATAAATTTCAATTAATAGAATATTACCTTGAGTTACCTTGATGTAGAGGTTGTTGTCTGCGCTTCCTTTCCATAGTTCATAGGGATTTTTTTCATTGTTGTTTCTAATCATTACTTTGTTTTGAATGTGAACTGATGCATGCACTGCATGTGTCCAAAAAATATTTGTCAGTTTGGAATCCATTAGAATTGTTCGAGCCATTTCCTGTGTAATTATCATGCATTGTGATCATGTTCCTTTGTCTCTGAACCAATATATGAATCCATGCTCTCATCCACTATCATATATCTATCCAAACCTGCTAAGTGTTCTTACGAATCCATCTCTTTCCATACTATCCAAGACTCTACTTTCTCAACTGTCCATAATACTGACCCATTTATCACTATACTATCATGAAGTCTTGATTAATCTATCAAACTGTACTTCTGCTAACTGATTGCTCTGAATCTGTCTTCTCAAACTCTACAAGCTACTCGAAGGATGGTTCTTTGTTCTGTTGCAGCTGTCACATAGACTCCCCCTGTCTAATATTCATATTACTTGCGAGTCTCTAAGCTGGATGGCTTAGAACAATTCATGCTCTGATGTGTATTCATCGTCATCTTCATTGGTAGATTCATTATCTCTCTGAGCTCTGACTTCTTTATTGTTGTTTGTGGATTCATATTTCACTACAATGCCTGAAATTACAATCTCTTGAGCCTGTTCCTTATTTACATGTCCTTCCTTTCTTTCAATTATTTTCCAAACCTTTCTGTATCTGACATCTTTCGTTTTCACTGTAGAACTTTCTTCAGCTCATTTTATTGTCAATCTTGTGAACTATGGTACCTAATCTTTGTTCACTTGTTCTTCCTGTTTTCTTATCCATACTTTCGTATATATGATATCAATATTCTTTTTCATGGAAGTATCGATCATGCTTATACAATCACTTGTTATGTGTCCATAGTTATGACATTTGTAACTCTCGATGTTACGTACGACCACATAGGCACTTCTTGCTTGAAAATTTATTTTATAGTCCCTGCAATATGCAACCTTATGTCCAAAGTTACGACAATAAAAACAATTACCATAAAATAAATTTGCATACCTGGGAGTGAATGATATTATTTGTGGCGTAGTCCTTCTGAATTTTTTCCTTGACTAATCATGATCATGATTATTTTTTCCTTGACTAATCATGAGCATGATTGAATCTTATTTGTATTTGAACATGGTTGGTATTCTTGAATATGTATCTCAATAGTTTTCTTAGATTTTGCTTGACCATGATTCCTTCCTTTGAGTACTTCAGATAACTCTTTCTATTTTCTTCATTCTTCTTTTCTAGCAAACCTAGAGGCTTCTTCATTCTCTATAACTGATGTGGATGTTTCATCTCTTCAACATTCTTGTTGACCTTGATGATTTTACCGCTCAATGTGACAACTTTTTCTTCAAGATTCTCAAGCTCTTATTCTTTCTTCATTATCCTGAGACTTCTTGACTTCTTTTGTTCTTTTCAGCTTCTTCAACTGAATTTTAATGATTATTTCTTCTTCAAGTCCTTCTCTTATTTACCAAACTCCTTCTCAAGTCATTTTAGATCATTATTCTTTCCTTAAGATGATCCACAATATCTTATGTCTCATTTCTTCTTCTTCCTTATGTGCTTCTATGTTGGTTTCCAAACACTTCTTTGATATTCAAGATTTCTCTGATCTTTCCTGGACTCTTCTAGATGAGTTCTTAATTTCTCGATACCCTGTTGGGCTTCTTCAAAAATGTTCACACTTTGTTTCATCAATTATTTCTTGAGTAACTTGTTTTATTCTCTTATTCATCTAAAGCACTAATCAATTCTTCATAGCACTTTCTTCCTTTTCAATTAGTTTTTATGTCTCATTTCCTTCATGGAATTATATTTCAAGATGTCCACGCTTTTCACAATTAAAACAAAACAATATACCTATGGTGATTATAAAATTCCCTTCATCTTCTGGAATTTACTTGACATGGCTTAAATATAATTTTCTGATTTGTATCCGCATATCTTTGACACTTCTCTAATCAGGATGGTGAAGAATATATGTCATGCAACTTATCCTTAAAGTTATTTTGTTGATGAACATTTACCAACCTTTTCTCTACCAGATTAGGTAATCCTTCCTGGATGAAATCCATACTTTTATTTTTTTATTCTTCTTCAATTTCGTCTTGGCTACAATCTTTTCCTCTTTTTGAAATATCATATCCTGTATCAACTGATAGCCAAATATAAATGTCCTTGTGCCTATAAAATACTTTCGTCTTATACTCTACATCTCATACTTAAAAACATTCACCATTAAACATCTATGACTCCATTCTAATAATCCACATATCCTTCCAAATTGTTAAACCATATTTCCAAGGGAAACTGCCTCCTGATACTAAATTTGTTGATTTATTAAGAGTGGGAGGAATCAAGATAGAGAAATTTTAACTTTTAAATTCATATAATGCAAGTGTTATATTTCAATGTATCATTATAATCCAATAACTCAGAGTAAATAAGCAATGAACAAATGAACAATCATACACATACACAGACACCAGTATTTTTACGTGGAACCCAAAGCAGGAGAAAACCATAATTATTTTTCTTATATGTCTTGAAGAATTACATTCATTCAAGCACCAACTTCCTTGTTTTCCAACAAGAATCGAAGGAGGCCCAACCCCCTAGTTTCTAGGCTACAACCCGAGGGAAACTACAACTCCCCAAATCTCTCTCTGCCATACAACTAGAAGGAGGCTATCAACCCCTATGTTCTCCATCTACAATCGTATACAGGCATATAACTGCACTGGCCCTGCCTGGGCCCAAATCACTCTAAAGTATAAGTGAGAATGATGGAACCATTGTCACACTTTTATCACTATGAGATATACTTGTAAACTTGTACCAATCAACCTGCACTAAATAAATTGCACTAATGAATCAACCTATACATCAACTTGTACTCAACCTGTAACAAACTTTACTATAAAGAAGTGTATCAACCATACCAACTTACCAATCAAACTCAGAATCAACTTGTACTATAAAATAAGTGCATCAAATCTCATGCACCAAATCCCATATTCAACCTCTCCCGCATTATGAACAAGTGCATCAACCATGTACCAAACCTATAAATAACCAACAACAACCTATCACAAATAACTTGTAACAAAAACTGTATCATAAATAACCCTGTCTCATCAATCTATCAACAAAATAAAATCTATCACCAAGACAACTCTCAAAGATGTGCATCAACCAAGCACAATGTAACAACTATAATCTCCATCACCAACAACTCATATCAATACAAGTATGCTGTTACATCATCCATAAAACCATGTCAACAATACTACTATGCCTCCAAACATGTACCAATTATGCACCAATAATGTGTCAACTACTTCATCAACTATGACTCCATCAAGATGTACCATCATCCATAATTAATCATGTATGTGCCAACTCATCAACCACTTCTCTCAACCATGTAAATCTCAGACTTGTACCTCAACCAAATGCCTCATCAATTTCATCATCCAAATACATTTGTAACCTATAATAGACATGGTATATGATCACATACCTACAAACCTTCCCCTAGCTTTAAAAACATGAGACTAGCATTTCATCAAACTTTTCTTTAGTCTCACATGACTATTTTTTGATTAGTCACAACCCTAACTTAAAATAATCATAAATTCATGTGTAAATTTAATGAATAAAGCTTCCAAACTTATCCACAATGTTCTTCAATGTTTTATGTAATTCTCCAAGTTTCACCACTTGGAACCTCTCATAAAAGGAATTATAGAAAAATGGCATTGGCCTTTGTTGAATTTTAGCTTATTCTAGAGAGCAACCTTTGTAGAGCATGGCCCACATATAATATTTTTTGAATTGATCTGTCTGTTAAAACATAATATAGACTATACCTAACCAAAAAATTTGGTCTTACTGAATTTGATCTATTATGAAGAAGTTATGACGCTTTACCCGAAACACATGTTGCTTTAGACTAGTTTGTGGACTAACCACAAACCCTATTTTCCATGTGTGAGTGTAACCCAAAATACAACAACCCACAAGATGAAGTTCTTACCAATATTTGTATATGTTTCCTCAATGGAAAAGTGATTTTATGGTCTGAACTATTCTAGAAAAAAATTATTACAAAATGGTAGATACTTGTAACAACATACCTTAAAAAGTACCATCAAAAGAATTTATCTTCCTTTGAATTTCAACATTCTTTAATTCACCTTCCCTATCAAATTCACCTTATATATCCTTTAGTTACCCTTAGAACCCATATATATATTCAATATGCCTAAGTGTATTTTAAATGAGAGAGTTTTGCCTCTTTTTTATACTCTCCTAGTAGCTTCCTTTAAAACATCTCTAGGTCACTGGCTCCACTTTCCCATTTTAGGGTTAACCCACTCTAATTTCTCTCTCATTAAATTCTATTATTAAAATAATTTATTTTGTATTCACTTTGAATTATAGTACACCTATCACTTCAATTTTTATTATTTACCTTTTAAATACCTTAAACCACTTTGACTACTTTCACCTTTTAGTTTGAGATGACATATGAGGGTCCTGGAGATATGTAATGTTCCACATACCACAAGAAATGGAATGACATACATCTATATAGAATAGTATTTACTAAAAATATATCAAAAACTCATACCATTATCCATCAAACAAATCCTTGGGCCACCACTCAAACCCTGGGTTCTCCAACTTCAAGGGCTATAACTTCTAACCGTGAGGAGTTATGTGATGTTACACATACCACCGGAAATGGAATTACAAGCAATATCCATTTAGGATATTTTCACTAACAAATTCACTAACCTTCATCTCATTATTCTAAAAATAATCATGGGTTCTCTAACCATGATTCTAGGATAAATCAATCCTGGCAAATGCCTCTTTCCTGGAGGGATTTCACCTAAGGGGACCACTTTTGAGTTCCATCCATTTGTACTTATTATCAACTAAGGACAAGACAATAATGAATCATATTTTACATCAAACAAACTTGGTTCCATTATTCAAACCTTTGTCCTACCGTAATTCACTACCAGACTTCTCCTCCAAGGTTGTTGAAATCAATCACTAAGGGTAGACATAAATCTACAATATCAATCTCCAATAGTTGACATCAATGACAACCAACATTCCATACCAACCATCCATCAACATAAGCCAACTTAAAGGATACTAGGTCATAAAACACTCCATGTTCGTTTTCACCTATACCAAAACCCTTTGTTTGCATCCACTTTGATGAAGTCAGAGGGGTATTTTTTTCAACGACTACCTTAACTTCAAACCCCAGACTTAGTACTGACAATATCCAGATTGGATCCGGATCTAGTACATTCTCCTAGAAAATCTTAGTTACCATCCTCTGAACCACAAACTCCAACTCTCTCAGACACCACATCATCGTCCTTGAGCCGTAAAAAGAGAGAAGAGATTTATGAAGATTGTATAAATATTAAGTCTTCAAATAGTGTATTGTTTGTATAATCAACCAACTGTATATTGTCATTCATTCTAATTTACACGGTCTACCCCACCCATACCATAGGCCATGAGTATGAAATTCACAACTATGATACCAAATCTAATTTTCTCCCATAACTAGAGCATCACTATAACTAATTGCATAAAAACTAAATGTCTTTACTTTAGAGAAAATCTAGACTTGGTATGCATAAAAACATGGTTTCTAATTGCTACACTCTTGGTATTTTATTTCTTTTAATATTTAATACTACAAGCCTACCAATATTACATGTTGAATTACTGTGTAATATAACAAGCATAGAAAAAATTAAGTTTTGTATCAACAAGATCATTCACAATAAAATTACTAATATGAAATAATATAATGAAATTAATTCATTTTTAGCTATAGATTCACTCTTCCCAACTTAACAATATTTTCTTAATTTTAAGCATAAACATAAATAAAACAAATGATTTCACCAATATCATAACCATCCTTAGAACTAAAAACATAAACATATTCAAATCAATCACCATAATATACTACATTAACATTCAATTTTATACAACAGACAAGCAATCTTTTATTTGTAAGAATGGAGAGTTTTCCAAGTTATCCTTGCCTTTTTAATTAACTGAATAATTATATAATGGGTGAAGGAAAACCTCTAAATAATCCAAATTGAAATAGGAATTTGAACAAACCTTTGCAGTAGAATCCAAATTCCATCAACCAACAACTTAACAATAATATATCTCTAAGTAGCAAATGGGAAAATGTTGGGGACAAGTTTCTCTTTTCCCAACCAATCCTGCAACTAGAGATTAAGATCCCTTAATATATGAATCACCAAGGGTATACTTTGTTTCTCACAACAATTTTTCACACAATACCATAGAGCCAACAACACCTCACCACCTTCCAAAACTACTAATGCATCTAATGCATAAACCATTCAATTCTTGCTTTTAACTCCAATATCCCCCGCAAATACCAGATAATAATGGAACCCTCAAACCACCCTTCTCCTCCATAAAATCCCTCACCCCATGCACACAATTCAAGTAGCACAATATTTTTTTATTTTAGTGTAATCCTCCACTTGTCTAGAGACTCGCATGCACATGCTCCTAATCCATCTATATTAACTTAATTGATCTTTTATTAGTTTTTCACCTTTTATCGTTATATTCCATTTATTAATATTTATTTTCACTTGCCCCTTTAGCACATAAATTCACTACTAATGGCATAATATTTTCTCAAAATGCACCTATTATTGTACAAATCCTTTCCTTTTAAATTAACTGAATAATTATATAATGGGTGAAGGCATACCTCTAAATAATGCAAATTGAAATAGGACTTTGAACAAACCTTTGCAGTAGAATCCAAATTCTATCAACCAACAACTCAACAATGATAGATCTCTAAGTAGAAAATGGGAAAATGTGGGGGATAGGTTTCTCTCTCCCCAACCAATCCCGAAACCATAGATTGAGATCCCTTAATCTCCCAATCACCAAGGGTATACTTGGCTTCTCGCAACAATTTTTCACACAATACCATAGAGCCAACAACACCTCTCCACCTTCCAAAACTACTCATATAATGCATAAACCACTCAATTCTTCATTTTAGCTACAATATCCCCTCGCCAGAATACTGTAATAATGGAACCCCTCAAACCACCTTTCCTCCATAAAAAATCCCTCACCCCATGCAATAATAATTCAAGTAGTACAACATTATTTTATTTTGTTGTAATCCTCCACTTCTCTAGAGAGTCTCATGCACATGCTCTTAATCCATCTATATTAACTTAATTGATCTTTTATTAGTTTTTCACCTTTTATCGTTATCTTCCATTTATTAATATCTATTTTCACTTGCCCCTTTAGCACATAAATTCATTGTTAATTGCATAATATTTGCTCAAAATGCACCTATTGTTGTACTTAGTAACACTACCAATTTTTTCTTTACTCGTGTATCTATCACGAGTAAATCTAGCACCTACACTAATATGAAACTAACTACATGATCATGATATTTTCTATAATCATGGGTACCCCTTCCTAATTACTCCTTCACCGGTTGTACCCCCATATATTTACTTATCATACATGTAATCGAGTGTCCCCTTCTTATTTATTTCCCCTTCTAGTTACTTGTTCACACACATAATTAGTTGCACCCCCTCCTAATTACTCAACTTCTTATCTTCTCAAACACCCAGGCATTGGAAATCCACTCAATTCCAATGAGGTTAATGAACTTCTAATATAAAATTAGTGATTGAGTTTTTCCCCAACCCATAAAATGTTGCATAATATATGAATATATTATTTTGTGAGCATGGGGATCCCACAATATATTTTATTGAACCATCCCCATAGGCCCATGGAGTTCTTATCTTGTCAAGCATTCACTCATTTCAAAACACGAGTCATTAGTTATCGCATCTATTTATTCATCACCATCCCATGGCCAATTATATAACTAGTATAAACCACATCATATTAAATCATGTTGATGTGTGCATGTTTGACCATAGTCTATTTAAAGAAACAATGGACCTTACATGTTTTTAACCACCATGGTGTTTGTGTGTGTGTAACATAAGAAACACTACTCATCACATCATATTTTCAACTTTCCAAAATAACATGTATTCATCACATCATATTTGCAACTTTCCAAAACAACATGTATTCATCACATCATGATAATCATCACATGCTACATCATTCATGAGAAACACAACCATTGATATACATAAGCAACAAAAAATATGGGTATCACATATGTCATAATCAAATATCATGTCTCAAAATATTAGTCTAGGATCTGAACTCATTCATGTTAGGTCCACAAGTCATAACTAAACATGACCAAAAGACAAGGAAATACATATATTGCCCATTCAAGAAACTATTCTACAATATAATTTCATAGCAAAGAGGGAATCATGCCCTGGGTCAGATAAATCACACAAAAATGGTCTCCCCCTTTATTCCCATCATGGAATTACTAAAATCTAACTTAGGTTTTGGTTTGGAGTCTTGTTGATGGATGATATTTTGACTTTCTCTTTGTGACTATAGAGTTCATTGGGAGTTTCAAATTGTTTAGTTTTGATTTATGATTCGTGATTATGAATTGAGATTGATTGGTGATTAGATCAACTCTTAGGTGTACATATTGGTCTTAATCACATTGGTCTTCTTGCTACTTTAGTAGATTGTAGGTGTTTCGCAAGATAGTTGGTGACTGTTACCAATGGCATAGTTACGACAAGGTTATAGTTATATCTAGATGTTTTTGTATGGTTGACATGGATTTCTTGGTTAGTATGAGATGGATAGGTTCATTATAGATTGTGCACGTGTAGGATAGGTGAGCACAATTTAGGATTTTGTTAGAGTGTATGATAGGTTGAGGAGATTGGAACATGTGGGAAGTATAATATGAGTCGCTTGGAGCATGAGGGATCAACATTGTGTGATGGATGATGAGTTAGAGTGATGAATGCACTTGGGAGTAGTAAGGTGATTAGGGTTAGAGTATATGAATAGTTGTAAATTAGGTAGAGATTCAAAAATCACATTATTGGTTTAAGGAGATGGTTTAATGAATATTTGGATGTGCACATGGAAAAGAATTGAGATCAGATAAAATGGACCATGAGAAAGTAAAACAATAATGCAATGTAATGGAACAACTTAGAACATATTGTTTTGGACAAGAATAGATGCAATGGTCACATTCTAGCACATGCATTTAGTCAAATTCAACAATGTATATAGCCTCAACTTTTAAGAGAATCCACAGTTGCATGGGCCAATGATCAAGGCAATCTAATGAGATGGGTTGATGACCATAGGGAGATCTTTGGTTTCATACAGTATAAGTTAATCTAGATGGTAAGTTGAGATTAGGAAATTATGAATGGTATGGGATGGTTTGGTTGATTTAGGTTTGATGATTCGAGGGGTTTTAAATTATGGTTCGGTTTCTTAGTTTTAGATGATACTTGTTCTCCTTTAATTTAACTCAAGGGAAATTCAACCCTGGTGGGGGGAGTTTAATGGTGCTTGGATTTGTACCTAGAGTTTTAGGATTATGTATATGTTAGTGCAAGTGTATGGCACATTGATCGATATGTGGTTCGTACTTGTGTTGCACTTAGTTCGTAGTGGCATATTCATGATAAGTGGTCATGGTCACCTTACTTAATATTGTATTTGACACTTAGGGACTTGGGTACCTTGCTATGTAACTATTACTTTGTATATGTGATATATTTATTTAATGATGATTAATTTATACCATATGTTGCATGCTTGATCTTCTAGATCCACTTGGAACTCACTATTGATCTCCCCTCCAATATTGGCACTATATCCCAAACATCATTCTTCATGATGGATGTGTACCCCTCCACCATGGCATCCCACCATACATGTTGGTTTGCTACCTCCTGAAATCTAGAAGGCTCAGAATCTATGATGTTGTTCATCAATACCATGTAGTCTAGAAACTTCTTTTGAAGTATGCTCTCCCTAAAATTTCTCCTAGGAGCCTTGTGATCCAGATTATTTTCGACACGAAATGAGAGTGGAGTTATAATAAATAATTGTACAGAGATATATCATATATCCAATAATATAGCAGAGATATATTAGAGATATAACCATAAACACAGAGATACAATAATATACAATTTCTATTAATGAGCAAAATGTACAAAACTGTAGAAATACAAAGTGAAAGACTCGCTAGAATGGTGCCAGCTTATCTCTGAGAAGAGATGTGATGGATACTCGCATTCGAAAGAAGATGATTGTTACAATGAGGATCCAAAGGCCCTTTTAACATAAATAAAATCCAAAACCCTAACCCCGCAAGATGAAAAGACAACAGTTTTATGGACCTCATCTTAGGTAGTTTGGTGTATCAACTTTCCGGGGGCGTAACATTGGAATACGATCTATGTTTGGGGTGCACGATAGCTCGTTGGAAAGGTATCGATGAGGAGATTAAATTTGGTGCTCAATGCGAGCCTTTGGCTCTCTTTGAGGTGCTCGATCAGGAAAAAAGGTTTTTTAGGCCCTCAAAATGGCCCCGGAAGTTTAGGAACCGAAAAACTACTAAAAATAGTAAGTTGCCATAAATTTCTTTTGATCCGGTTGGAATAGGTAGGTGGCCACCAATATCCACCTAGATCAATCCTCCCTCCTTAGGAAGTAATGGTCTCCATTGCGTTGAGTTCCATAGGGAGAGGGGGAAGCGTTTGTTGAATCTGGACCTTGGTGAGTTGCTTGCCTTGCTGGAGAAGTTGCACTGCTTGGTTTGTGGGAGGTTGTCGAGAACCTGATGAGATGATTGTATGAAAAAATAATATTTGTGCTTTGATTCAATCTTGTCGACCTGCTTCTATTGGATAGAAGGTTTTGAGGTTGCAGTGGTTGTAGTGTACTTATGTTCACCTTTGAACAGATTGTGAAGAAGTTGGATTTTGTAGTATGAGATACTACCTTGCAGCGTTGTTTAGGTGGGATAGTAGTCAAAACTACCTCTAGTATCTTGTTGAGATTACCCCCCAGAGTAACAATGACACTATGGGGTCGAGACTCATAAATATCATGGCACATTCACATATATGGTTGGCCCAAAAGAACATCACAAACATCCATTGGGGAAACATCACATAATACATCATCCTTGAAGGGTTCGATATCGTATGACAATCGACATTGTTGGTTGACACGAAGATCTCGTCACTAGCGAAGCCACCCGATGTTGTATGGTTGCGGGTGTGGTGTTGTCGACAATCCCAATTGTTTGATCACCTATGCTGAGATGAGGTTCTTCTAGCTTATACTATCAACTATAAAATGCAGTCGGGTTGCCTTCACCCACATCTATGAATGAAAAAGGTGCTCCCCCTCTTCAAGATCTATTGGTTCTTCTGGTTGAATTGTTGTGGTCCCGACAGTAGCAGTGGGGTATGTGTCGATGATATTTCTCCTATCGGTATTTTCTAAATCAGATTCTGAATCAGGTTTTGGCTCATGTCTTTGATCTTGGCCACCAATGACTATTTTGAGCGACATTCATCGATGTTTTTCCAAGGGATTTTGTGGAAATCACACCATTTTCAAGTTTCCTTCTTCATCTTTTCGTTACCCTTCTTTTCCCGTGGCTTGGACCGGTTTCCTGAAGGTTGGTTGTTAGATTTGTCTTTACCATACTTTGGTTGTTGCATATTTGTAGACCCGAACTCCTACTTGTTCTGGTGCTTAAATTTATGCTCGATTTTAACAACATATCGATAAGCAGCACCCAATGATGAGATGTCCATAAAATCCATTTTAGTTTGGATGTATCTATGTAGAGCCCCATGGTATTTCAAAATCATATGTCACTCGAAGTCTTGGATACCCATATTGGTGCACAAGGTATGGAAGGTATTGGTGAACTATGGCACTGCTTGGCCCCTCTCTTGACGCAGTGTGGTCCATCTCATGTATCGATCATCATAGTTGTCGGCAAGGTAATATTGTTCCTTGAACGCATCCACAAAAAAATCCCAAGTGGGCTCGACCCCATATATTCCATAATCCTCTGTGGAAATTTGCTCCCAGTAAGTTTCCCACCAATGTTTGACATGGGGAAGATGTTATAGGAAAACCCCCCTGTGAACAGGTGGATTCCCTCTTGGACCCTAAATATCTAAGATCAAGACAGAAAGGTGCTAACTTTGGTCACTGACATCCCTTTAAACCTAGCTAAGATAATATATAGAGAAGAGGAAGAAGATGTATCTTTTTATGGTGTTTGTCCCAGTCCAAGTTGAGCTCTGATCCTCAAGATCTTCAAAAAGTCCTGCAATCCAATCAAAGAAAAAACATGTTTCCTATTCTACTATGATTAGTTTGAAACTAGATATATCCATTAAAGATGAGTTCATGTAGGTATACACAATCTTGAAGGAAACAGACCAAGCACATGTATTAATGAGAACTCAATAGAGATACTTACAGACCTTTGATGAAGCTGCATCAGCCTCTTCTAGTTCTCCTTGTCCAACCCCTTGCTCAAATGATCCACAAAAAAAATGACTATGCTTCACTAATTATATCCCTTATGAGATCATATTTTTGATGCCGTCAATGTCTCTCTCCTTCCTTATGAGATCATAAGTTAGGTATTTCTCAATCTCTCCATCCCCTTCACCATGAGAAGGCCTCCTTATATAAGCTTGGAGAGGCCTAACCACCTTAGAGATTCTTGGGATATGTTGAGGATATTTCTCCATCAGTTGTGGATCCTCCCTAAGATCCAACCTTGACCTCAGATTCGAATCCAATTGATTTAAGAGATAAGGGGGATCTTCCCCTGATTTTCTCAACAACATAACACTCCTCCAGAATGGTACACAAAGCGCTACAATGCTCCCCCAAAGGAGGGCAAGAAGCGCTAGCACTCCCTGCTAGTGGGTAGGGGAGCGGTGCCCGATATTTCCTCAAAAAGGCCCAGTGCTCCCCCAGAATGGTGCATAGAGTGCTACAACGCTCCCCCAAAGGAGGGCAAGGAGCGTTAGCACTCCCTGCTAGTGGGTAGGGGAGATTTTCCCTTCAAAATTCATTTTTAAGTAGTTTTTCTTAAGGAAAAGGTTTTGTACTCTTTGTCAAATGATTTCTCCTTCTTTAACTAGTCTCTGAGGGTGTCTTCAAGTGTTCTTTGTGATGTCATTTGAGACATGACATAAGCAAGATGATTGTATGATTTCTATGACACTTGTGGCTAAAATGTGACACTTGTGACACTTGTAATGACGACAATAGGTCTTCATTGAAATGAGTAATTTTGATGTGTAACATATTGCCCCCCAAAGTACGAAGTTAGAAGACGAAAATTGATGACTGAAGTACTTTGTAGACTTTTTCGAGCAAGGGTATGGACTCAGAGAACCTGGTAGAAGCTGCATACAACCATCAGAAAAAAGTTATGATATGTTTCAAACCCAAGGCAGGCATACCTATGCTTAGTGATAAACACTTTCAAGGTATGGTTGCCATAAGATACATTGCGGATCCATAATTATACTAACAAAGAGTATAGCCACCAAAAATACAATGTGGATCTACAATTCCATGACATGAACTAATCGTAGCCATGAAAATACACAGTGGATCTATGAGACGAAAATACATAGCCATGGACCAATAAAAAGTGGATCTATGTGACAGTATATGTGTCAATATTAAAGAGAAACTCCGTCACAACCTGGGTAAAATACATATCAAAGTGATTACTCAACCCAGGGTCTTCTTACCGATCATGATGTAGTATGAATCTAACCATGTGAATAGATGTCCTAATGTCGAACATGGAAGAAACCATTTGATTACCGATCAATGAGGTAAACCGTTAACAAGTGCGAGGGAAATCACCATTGATGTCAATGATTCCCAAGGTACCCTAGTACATTCCAACGAATGTGAATAGATGAGCTGAAGTCGAACATCCATGGAATCATCCGATCAGAGGTCAATGATGTAAATTGATTGTCGGATGCGAGGAGGCCTGCCATTGAGGCATGCAGGTCCCAAGGTACTAACTGATATCTAAGTCTAATTCCCGGATAATGTGTTGAAGTCGACTGGAAAAAACTCGTCGAAGGAGGGCCTTGATGTATCCCCCATCAATGACTTGAAACTGACACAGAGATGTAAATTGGTGGATCAGATGGGAACAGACTGACATGGGTGTTGAAACAGGAAATTTGTGTTGGTTGACTCTCGAGGAAGATACTTCCCTTGAACACTGAGGCACAACAGCAGAAACACGACATGGACCAAAACATGATAATGTAGTGGATACTGTGACTTTCGTCTAGTGACCCAAAAGAGTAAAGAAACTCAGAGGATTGGTTCAATGCAGAGGTTCAACGGATTAAAATGTATGAAAATACAAAGTGTCATATTCAAGGGCAATTGTAAGAGTGACCTGTGATGTTTTCAAAAACTACTTGGCTTGCTTCCTTCAAATTTTCCCCCATCTAGATAGACGAGTACCTCTTTTTTAATTTAATGAGCTTGAGGAGGGTAACACATGCTCGATATACCTCACCTTTGGTAAGTCCCTCTTCCTTTGTTTAACGAACTGGAAGAAGTAAGGGTTTGGTCCCATATGGGCCCTTCAATGTATGATTTTTTAAAGAGTCCAGAGAAGGTAAAATCGGTGATTTTTCATGTTTAGAGAGTCTGAAAAGAACTTAAAGATGACTCCAGGGTTGTCATTTTTCGTAATTTTAGTCTTGTGAGGCCGAAAAAGAGATAAACTACCACTCGCAAGATGCCCTTTCAAACCTTTTAACGAGTGTGAAAGGAAGCAAGATCACTCAGCAATCTTTTCATGTTTAGAGAGTCTGAAAAGAGCTCAAAGACAACTCCAGGGGGTTCCTTTTTTGTGTATCCATGCAAGTCCGAAAAGAGATAAAAGTTTACTCGGTTGCGTTCTCGTGTTTTTTCGAGTGTGAGAAGGAACTAAGACCATGCTCGTTATTGGTTTCATTTTTACACAAGCTTGAAACAAAATTAAAGTATGCTTGTAAATTCCAAAGGTTGGGATACCCATGGATGGCTGGTACTCTACCCCCAGCTTGAAAAGCTAGGAGATTAACTCTAGAATGATAATCAAAGGCTGGAGACATACCCCCCCAAGTTTCAATTCATTCACTGACTTTGAGGTTGTCACCAATTTATGTATTAGATGGAGAAAAAGGATCAATTCATTCACTCTAATTTCAGGTTGTCACCACTCTATGTACTAGATGGAGAGAAAAGATAAGGGTGGATGAAATTAACAACATTTAGACCTAACGAAGACTCAATCTACATCTAATAGACCTATAGAAAGATTCAATTCCATCGAGAGGTGATTGTCATTTTTAATGAGTCATTACAAGAAAATAATTATGCTCAAGGCTCTAGGTTCAATCCCCAGATTATGTTTCATTTTAACGAAGCTTACAGAGGAAAATGATGCTCATAGCCTCTGCTTTCATTTTTCAATGAGGTTTCCACAGAGAAGATAGCTATTCTCAGACTGCTTTCATTTTTAACAAGCTTGCCAATGAGAAGAAAAATTATGTCAGAACTCTATTTCATTTTTAAACGAAATTTCTGCTATAGAGAAGAGAAACTATGCTCATGACTCCTTTCTTGATAATGGCTTCCAAGAGGATAATTCGCTGGAAGGAAACCATGTCAAGGGACAAAATTCGGTCATGGCTTCCAGGAGGTTTTTGTTGGATGGAAGATAATCACTTTCGAAGGAACACATGTCGAGGGTCGCTATTGTGTATGAGATTCTGCCCATAAATTCCTACTTAAAGAGATCACCATGTCAACCACTCGATCTAAGTCATCGAAGTTGAAGGTCATGGGAGACAAATACCACATAATTGACCTACATGCAGGGTGATGTCATCGCATATAAGAACCATTTAGGAGTTCATTGATATGGTCAAGTTGTGGCCAACAAATGAAAGTTGTTCAATATTCACCACTCTTCCATCATGCGGAAGATATCACATGATGAAAAAGAGGACAATAGCTTTCATGGCATATACATAATCTCCCCCAAGGAGTAAAATGAAATCAAAGGGGTCCTCGACTACTATAACATCAATAAAGACCATTTTCCTCCCAAAGTTATGGGAACTAGGGAAGGATCCTAAAGGGTGACTGGTTCTCCTATTAAAAGATAACAGATTCTAAGTAACCGCATGTTGAGGACAACCCAAAAGCTTGCCAAGCAATGAGACAAAATACTAACTAACGCTCATCTATCATCGTACATTACGAGGAATGTCCCACCACAAACTTTTATCAGAATCTTGAAAGGAATGTGAGAGGGAAGACAAGGTCCGTTAGCACACCCCAATAAAAGGATGGCCTCACATTTGGAGGAGGCTCATGAGAAGGTAGAATGCCCCCAAAGACTTCGTGAGATTTTGTATCAATGAGAAAAATGTGGGCAGTATCGGTTTTACTCTTTAGTGGGAGAGTAGGATCGACTGGTGATGGGATTGGATCGACCACCTGGGTTTCATTTTCCAAGGGGATAATGGGGTCGAAAGTTGGAAATGGATCGATCATTTGGGTTAGTGTTTCAACCGATGATGAAACTAGATCAATCAATTTGGCACTCCTCAAAGGAGCAATGGGATCGACTGATGGCAGAACCAAATAGACCACTTTAACACTCTTTAGACGAACAGTGGGACTGATCGAGGAAGGGACCGGATCAACCACTTTGGCACTCGCCAGAGGATGAGTGGGATTGACCACGTTGGGACTCTTCAGATGAAGGGTGGACTGACTTAATGACAAAAGATCGATCACCACGGGTTTCACTTTTCAGATGAAAAGTGGGTTGAGCCGGCGATGGAACTGGATCAACTACTTTTGTTAGTGGTTCAACCGAGGATGAAACTTTATTGACCACCCGATCAACTGGAGGACTGGGGATGGAACCCGATTGACCATTCCATCAACTAACAATGGGTTGTGGGAAATATTACAATAACCGGGCCAGAGCTGGAAGCTTTTCCAAAGAGAATAACCTCATTCACAATGAGGACAAAGGTGAGAATAATGATCACCTTCGGATAAAAAGCAAGGAAATTTGATAGTTATATTCTTCTTAACAACCTTAACGCCAATTAGTTGATGGGGTGTCACTAGAATTTCTAGCAGAGGCTGATGACGTGGTTGACCACATTTCTAAGACCTTGTAAAGACAAGGTCAATCCCTCATGGTCACCTCATAAAGACTGCAAAGGAATTTTGGTTTTAGATTCTTCATTTTAATCTGGTCGACCTCATCAACACTCCCAAAGATAAATTAACAAGAGTTGGTTGCTTGGATCCAACATAAGGATATGGTTGAGGCTTGGTCCTTTTCAGGTTCTTCTTCGCCTTCTTTTTTTCTTCTTCTTATCAACCTCATGCCACTTTATTTTAGAGATTTCACTAGGTGAAGAAGGAGAAAGGGAAGGACTTAATGGGTGAAGAAGGAAAAAGTCAACATGAGGTTGATGTGGGTGGTGTACTTACATTTGAATCATTAGTTCACATCTAAATCATCTGATAAAGATTCTATATCATCTGAGTAGAACAATCCAAACCGCAATCCCATGGTGAGTCCTGAAGACTCAGGTGGCAATGTACGAGTCCTAAAGAAGAAAAGGTGAAAGGTCTTAGGACAATGAGAGTTCCTCCATTGGTACTCCCAGATTCATGACATTAATTCTGAATGGACCTAAGGTCCACTAAGTAAAACAAACAACACACGCTTATGAATTTAAGAAGCAAACAATCAAACAAAACTTCCCATAATGAAACCACTAGTCAGTGATGAAACTAACGCGAGATCAATATAGGGAAGGGCGGGATAGAGGGTGGATTAGTTTACTTGGCAACTCCGCCAATGCATTCTACGCCTCTTTGGGTGCAAGATTCCCATGCAATAATTTTGGATTTTAATACCCAAGGAGCCCGAGGGAGTTTGACTAACGTCAGTTCTGCACAGCTGAGACTCTTCATCAACACCTTGTGTAAAGACCCTAAATATTATGGCTACTAAGCTCACCAACTCACAGTCATCCCCTCAAGGAGAATGAATTGAGACAGCCTGATAAGGATAATGATTTGAGAACCAATGATTTGAGGCCAGCTTCTCCAGACCAAATGAAGATAGTTGTGTCCCTCAAGGAGAACCCCAATAAACAACTAATTACCATGAAATGGCTAAACTACTCTGAGGGATAATCTATGTAATCCTCCAACACACTGCGGGTGTAACCTCTGCAGAGGGATCCCACTAGTTTAATTACTTAAAATTGATTTTACTCTCCTATCGCAAGATGCTAATGTTTATTTGACAACTTTGGAAAGTTATCCTTTCACCTATTCCAAAGCCCTAACCCTAATTAATGCAGGTTTACAATTTAAAATGTGAAAATGTCCGATAAATTTTAGTTTAGCTTTGATTTTAAGGTTGTTATTTACTCAAAAGGAAAAATGGAGGTACTAAATGATGTTTTGACCAACTCTAAACAATGCAAAGAAATGAGAATGAAAATATTTCACTCGATGAAAGCTATATTACGAGAAGGAGAAACTTTTATCATTCCCAAATGCATAATGTCCCAAAATTTTTATCATACTCATCAATGTCAAGATCTTCAAGAAATGAGTCAAAAGAGATTGTACACCAATACATGATTCTGGGCCAAAAAAACAATTTTGCTACTTCAAATGCAAACTAGTTTTACTACCCAAAAGCAAGAATGAATTCATATTCTTTGTTTGATTATAATGTATAAAAAAAGTAAATACAACTTTGATTCTCTACTACTTTCAATTAGGATAAAGAGTCATATGTGGATGCAAAAGACACGGCTAAAATGTATTACAAACAAAGCATGCAATCAAGGTAGTGATGTATGAAAAAAAACAAGTAGAAACTTTTTCGGACAAGAACAAAATCAAGGATTCTAAGCAACCAATCAATCATCCAAGGAACACAAGAAAATGCAAAGAAGAATCAAAGAAAAAGATAGGAGAAAGAGGACCACCTAAAATTGTCCCGATAAAAATAAGCAAATTTAGAAAAGTAATTTCATTTTGAAAAAGGTTTCAAGCTCCAACAAAGACAATAGGGGGTGATAAGCATAAAACTAATCCAACACTTCACAAAACCAACCATGGACTCGGTAAAGACCCTTACAAAACAAAGCTGCAAAAGACAAGCAAAAGAAGGCAAGAATCTCTAAAAAGAGACTTAGTGCCTTGTCTCATGGTACATAGCATTGAAACACTCCCTAAAAAATTGTAGGGGAGCGTTGGCCAGACATCAATGCTTTGGTATGGCCTAGGGGCTTATTCGTCTCCGAATCCTAGAAAAGAGCCAAAAATGCAAAAAGTCACCTCTAATGTATTAAAATTGGTTAAATTTCTAGTGAAGGTAGGATAAGGTTAATGGATGATGAAAAAATAGTAAAATTGATATGAAATGTGGGAAAATGTATGTAAATAAAAGAGTAATTTATTGGGAAAAATGACCTCAAAGATCAAATTGAACAATGGATAGATCTTTGAATTTCCTTACAACAGCTTTCATTCAATCAGATAAATGAAAAAGCAATGATCGACTCTAAATCTCAAAGAAGAAGAATGACTCAAAGTGAGGAAGAGAGAGATGTCAAAAATCCAAACCAAAACATCATCAATTCTTAGAAATCAAAATGTTGGAGGCCAAAACAAACACACACTGAGATGGTGATAACCATGAGCAGATGAATCAACAAAAAAAATTAAACTCGCAGATCAACTCCAAAGGTTTTAGCTAAAAGATCCAAACATTGTCATAAACCAGAGTGTTTCTACTCACTTTTGGAGCCTGAGAATGGAGTGCTAACGCCTCCACAGAGGAAGGAGCTAGTCTCTTAGAAGAACAAAAACTTGCCCATAACTCAAAAAAAAAAAAATCAGAAAAATCTGAAATTCAAGTAAAAGGGATAACCAATAGCCAACAAAAACACATCTAAGAATCATAAACATGGCATGAATAAGATATAAAGATGAGAAAATGACAAAACAAGACCAAATAAGGAAAACCAAAATTGAAAGTTTCGATCCTCAAAGGAGTCACACTCTCTCAAGATAGAATGCAATCCTCTATGGACAAGTGGGATTCCCTCTCGATCCAAATCAGTTCAAGACAGAAAGGTGATAACTTGGTCACTGACATTCCTTTAAACCTATCTAAGATAATATATAGAGAAGAGGAATAATATGTACCTTTTACGATGTTTTTCCTCACCCAATCCAAGTTGAGCTCTAATCCTCAAGCTCTTCAACAAGTCTTGCAATCCAAGCAAAGACAAAACATGCTTCCTATTCAACTATGATTAGTTTGAAACTATATTTATCCATTAAAGACGAGTTCATGTATACAATCTTGAAGGAAACAGTCAAGCATATGTATTAATGAGAACTCAATAGAGATATTTACATACCTTTGATGACGTTGCAACAAAATTTCTTCCAGCTTCTCTTGTCCAACCCTTGCTCAAATTATCCACAAACAAAATGACTATGCTTCATTTATTATCTCCCTTATGAGATCATAAGTTTGATGCATTCACTGCTCCTCTCCTTCCTTATGAGATCATAAGTTAGACATAATTCTCAATCTTCCTTGTAACTTTCACCATGAGAAGGCCTCCTTATATAATATTGGAGAGGCCTAACCACCTAGATATTCTGGGATAGGTTGAGGATCTTTCTCCTCACGGGCCAGGATCCCTCCTAAGATCCAACCTTGACCTCGGATTCAATCCAACTGATTTCAGAGATAAGGGGATCTTCCATTTTCTCAAACAAAGATAACACTCTCTAAAATGGTACAGTTGCTACAATGCTCCCAAAGGAGGTCAAGAGTGCTAGCACTTCAAGCTAGTGGGTAGGAGCCCCCAACATTTCAAACAAATCTCAAAGACCTACCAAGAGGATTCTGTACTACTTTTATTTCTTTCCTTTATCCTTCTTCTCTTATATAAACACATAATTCATAATGATCTATGTTATATGACAAGTGAAGCACTTGATTTTACTCAAGTTCTTTCTTTTCTTGATTGTGAGGTCAATTCTCACTCTTTCCTTTACCCTTATTTGTCCAATTATCTCATTTTATGGGATAACCATGAGATCATGATGTGTCGAGTCTCTATGTTGCGTATATGGAGTGTTGAGAGACAACAAGACTAGAAGTGTCTAGTTGCACATATGGAAACCCGCCTCACCATACTTGGATCCATTTTTAGTTCATCCACCATACCATCTAGCTTCCGACGCATACATGGGTCTTTCTCTCCATGTGGTATAAGTCTATGATTGTGGCAGGTTAATCAACCTAATATTTGATGCATTTAAGCATGTTGTATTTACGATGATTTTTTATTATAGAACACTTGCTTTGATATTATGCTTTTGACCTTGTTTCACCTTGGTGAGTGTCATCAATTCCTAGTAAGGGCCAAATTTTGGGAAGGGGTGCAATCAACCCTTTGAGAGATTATCGTATCATTCATGACCACATCACTCACTTTCCTCACTTTCATTTCTTTCCCATCATATTTCTCTTATATGTCCTTTGACTTAGTGACCCAAGAAGGGCATGTACTCATTTCATGGGAAGAAGGGCGAAGACCTGTGAGGGATGGTTACTGAAAGATAAGAGCTTTTTACAATCATGAACCTTCTAGATTATCGCCTAGACAGGTCTTGAGAACTATGAGTTTCTTCTTAGTAAATTGAACACTTGCACAATATCAAACACATAATGAATTTCCTGCTTGAATATGAGACTAACACAAATGCGATATAATTCTTTACATGGTTACCCCTATGGCACTTTGTGGACCTATTATTTCAAGTGACATTGTGTTACTACCACCCAAGCTAATAGATTCACTATTGGAAGTGCACACATGTTTATATCATTGATTAATTAACAAATGTAAATAAATGGCTTGGAAAAAGGTTGCATTGAGGAAGTTACAAGGTGCAACACACTCTACAAAGGTACCCATAATGAGATAATACAAGCTCCTTTTATGTCATGAAACCCATTGACCTATGAAGTATGAACCCCTATCCACCTCATCATCCACTACATGACCTTAAAGGAGCATCCTTGGGAGCATCCCTACTTGAGGGTTTTGGTCCACCCAATAGGAATTTTATGACACCCTCCCATACCTAAACTTGTCAATTGTATAGGTCTTGAACATTTGTTTGAATTTGATGAGGTAGTTTTGATGCACGTGTTTAGGTGCCTTGTTTATTATATATGGTTTTCACTGGTAGACAAGAGTTGGAGGAACAAGCCTAGTTTGGGCTACCATGGGCTTGAAGTCACGGGTTGGATTTCTCGTGGCCCATGTTCTAGATCGAGACATGCGTTTGAAGGCTTACATGGCATCATGGAGAGGTGGACCTAACCTAGCCCATACCACCCAAACGTTTTGATTGAAGGAGGAAAAATGTTGCTTTCTTGAGGCTTGACGTTGGTAGAGGGCTAGGCCTATGGTGCTGAGGACACTTTGGCACGCTTTAGGAGGAGGCACCTTGATTTAGTGGGAGAGAAAGGTCCTAACACTCTTTGGAAGATGGATATTGGAAGCCCAACGTCCCTTCTCAAACCTCAAAAACTTGTTAAAAAGTGCCAAAGGTTGCCCAAAAGGAGGGTGACATCATGTTTTAGGGTTATTTCCTATGCAAAAGTATGAATTAAATAATATTACTTTGTAAAGGGAAAGATTAGGGTTTTTGAATCTCTTTCTTTGGTTTTACCTTAAATTATGTGGACAAACCATGTTTAAGACATTTTGTATAAATAGAGACTTACTTATATCTCATTTAACATAGCTCTCCCATGGAAAGGGATACTTGGCTGAAATTTTCTCCCTTCCTGGGAAAATTTTCTCTCATTGTGATATGGCTTTATCTCTTTATTCATGGAAGGAAGCAGTTTGTTACCTTTGAGCCCTTTCTCTTTCTTTGGTGATGAAATTGCTTGGCAACTAGGGTTTTGTTCAGCATTTCTGGAATTGGTAAGGAAAAACTGCACTTTGTTAGGTTTATTTCTTCTTCCATACTTTTGATTGGCTATATCCATGGAGGAGTATAAGTATTTAAGCAACTCCACCATTTTTATCATTATTGCTTGTTGAAAGGGATATTGCAAATGTTGCTAGGAGGAGTAAAAGTGGCTACACTCCTCCATGGTTCTTACCTTGTTAGGGTTTCTATCTCAAGGAAGCAAAATGGCTTACACCCTTGCAGATTTAGTAGACCCAACCTAATACAAGAAGACTCCACAACCCATTTGGAAAGGCACTACTATTTTATTGTATTGATAAATAAATTGTTTGCATTGAAATACGTGATTCTACAAGATATTGAATTTGTTCAAAGTGGAATCAATTATTTGCCTTAATTGCTTGCTTGATCCACTAGGGCATTTTGATTGGTTAAGGATACCTTGTTGTTGTTACAAATTTATGCTACAGCCATTAAGGTTGCAACAAGCTCTCTTTTTCAAGATTAATTTCTCACTATTTTACCGTTGGAAATAGTTGGAAAGTTGCTATTGTTAATCTACTTGATGTTGGTTGTTGTTGGGCAACTTTTTGGCTAGTTTCTCTTGGGGTAAAATTTGCTTTTGTAGTAAATATTTTCTACAGCCATTTATCTAATCTGAAAAATATCTGAAAACATCTTTTTAGCAGCCCTAATTCACCATCAAAGCTTGTGCTAAGTTATTGGGAATTAGTATGCATGTTTAGTGCATCATATCCCAATAAATAATTGATGTTTTGATGGTTATTTATGCAGTAAGCAATTGATTTCATTGCTGATATATTTTGTTGAATGTTGCAAATAGGGACAGCAAGCTTAACTTGTTGGTCCAACTAACATATACTACATACAATTGGTTTTTCTTGTGTCTCTGAAGTTACAACACTCTTAGCAGTGCCCAAGGACTTCAAGTAACCTTTAAACCACTTCCTAAACTGATCCTCAAAGCCTTCTTCCACATAGTAACTTGACTTATAGGGGAATCAATTCATCACTTTTGTCTCATTTTCCCCTAGGGTCACTGTGATTCCCCTTGAGGTGTTTCTTTCATCTCTAAAGTGATGGGAATACCTACCCAAGGTGACATGCTGGGTAAGTGTCTCCTTAGTTGTCGCCCATTTGGTGGTTGGGTCGGGCTTTTCCTAACATACAACTTTAAAGGAGCAATCCTTTACGTCAAGGCCTGGGGAGGATTTTTGAATCCTCTTCAACTCCTAAATGACACTTTGGAAATCTATACCAAATCCTTTCCCTATATTTCCTAGAAACTCCACCTAAAGGATGTTCCCTTCCACCCTTGATGAGCTCTCCTTGAAGCTTATTCTCATGACTCCACCTTCCCATAACCCACTTTACTTGTGTCCCCTTTCCATTCTTTGATGAGACTTGATCTCATCTGACGACTCAATTGAGGTGTCCTTTCATTCAATTGAAATATGGCACCATGGGATGAACCCTCATCCGTACTGTTTGCCTCGAGGAGGGAACTCCTACAAATGGAAAAGGAAAAGGTTTCCAATAAATATGTTGAGGAAATGATGAATCGCATAAAAGAGTTATTTTATACCTAAGAACTATCCCTTGAAGATGAAGAAGTGCTTGAAGGATGTATATATGAAGAAAGTTACCAAGCAGATCCTGGCTGAATTTTCTCATGTTGAAGATCCAGATGATACATTTGACAAAGATGAAGTGCTCATATCTACCTTTCCACTTGATGAAGACATCCATGCCTCTATGTTTCCTGCACAAGAAGACAAAGATATGGTCATTTTCAATCATAAGCACTATCTTATGAAAGTAACCTTTGATATGGTTGATGAGCATATAAAAAATTTCATACAAATCGCAAATGTGGTGGATTATGGTTCGCTCTATTTTTTTTTATAGAGACCCCATTTATGACATTAAGGTAGCCTCAAGAAAAGGGGCTTGAGTTGTCATCTTCAGAGGATTTATTTTCATGTGTGTATGATTCATATGTTTGGAAACCTAATGATGACATACATGATTACAGATTTTTTCGCGGATGACCATTCGCATCATTTTCACGATGATTGTTAGTCATCCCTTGCACCCTGTGGGTGCATATATTTTGGGGATGCGGCTTGTTGTATGAGGACTCTCCACCACCTTCATCCTCAATTTTGAAAGAATACCAGTACATGGCCATCTCAAAGCAATCATAGACTCACTCTACAAAGAGGAAGTACTTTCATATTGAGGATTTATACAAGGATTCACAGATGAAGAGACAATGTTTTTCTAGACCTGAGCTTGTCCCCTACCTCATTTCCTCTTCTCAAGGAAATCATGAGGTATTATTTGGATCTCTCATATATTATTTGTCTTCGGGAAGAAGTGATGAATATGAGCCGTCATCTACATATATCCCTATTCAGACATGGATCGACCAAAAGTCTTGTGGTTGCACTTTCAGGAATGATGATCAGGCTGATGGTTTTTATTTCCAGCAGGATTTCCTCCCACCCATCTCCATGAGTTTCATTTTAGGATTTATTATATATCTATTTATGCTCCTGATAATTTTTTGTTGGACTTATCTTTGTTGTTTCAAATGATTAAGAATTGAGAGGAGATGCTTTGATGAGATGATCAACCGGTTGCATTCATTGTATGACTTCACTTGATATCATCTATCTAGATGATCTCTAGGTCCCCAAGGCCCCTGTAAGTAGGTATATCATCTTGATTTCCTCTTGTATTTTCATATTGATTGCTAATATTAGTTTATATGCATTTCATGTTTTGTTTTTCCCTACTTGCATATAGATTTCATGCTTAGTTTAGAAATTTAAAAAAAATCTAGATTAGTTTCTCATTTTGGTTTTGATGTATATGGATGAAGGGTGATAGGACCAAATTCTAGATATTATAGTTTTTGTTTCAAGCAGTACATTCTACTGTGAGATGTTATGATTCTGTGATGCACTTCACACCTAAGTACAGTGTCCCAAGAGAGCTAGATGTTATCCCCATTTGCCTGGATAACTATGAGATGATGTCTTGAGGCCCCTCAAGGTGCAGATATGGAGTCTCGAGAGACCACATGACTAGAAATTTCCAATTGCACATATGTAAACCCACTCAATCACCACAGTTTGGATCCATTGTCAACGCATCCACCACACTAGCTAGCTTTTGGACAACACATGGGTCTTGCTCCATGCGGTACAAGTCAGGTATTGTGGCAGGTAATCACCCTAATATTTGAGGTATTTAAGCATGTTGTATTTAAGTTCCTTTTAATTATAGAACACATGCTTGTACATTATGCTTTTTACCTCGTTTCACCTTGGTGAGTGTCATTGACTTCCTAGTAAGTGGCCAAATTTTGGGGAAGGGGTGCAACTGGGGGTCCCTTGAGGGGTTATCGTACCATTCCTAACCATATTGACCACTTTTCGCTCATTGCTTTCCCATCATATTGCTCTCTTATAGGCCCTTTGACTTCAGTGACCCAAGAAGGGAATGTACCTCATTTCATGGGTAGAAGGGATTGAAGGCCCAGGGGGATGGTCGTTGGAAAAAGATAAGAGCCTAAAACATAAACCTTCTAGATGCTCTCCCAAACAGGTCTTGAGAATGATGAGTTGCTTCTCTTAAAAGAATTAAATACCTACACAATATAAAACACATAATAAATATCCTGCTTGAATATAAGACTAACACAAGTGTGTTAAACACTTTACATGGTTACCCCTATGGCACTTTGTGGACGTCTTCTTTCAAGTGACATTGTGTTACTGCCCCCCAATCTAATTGATTCACTATTGGGAGTGCACATGTGTTTGGATCTTGATTAATTAATAAATTGAAATAAATGGGCTTGGAAAAAGGTTGTATTGAGGAAGAAGGTGCAGCACGCCCCCTACAAAGGCACCAATAAATGAGATAATACGAGCCCGTGTATGTCATGAAACTCATTGAACTATGAAGTATAAACCCCTATGCACTTCATCATCCACTACATGAACTTAAAGGGGCATCCTTGGGAGCATCCCCTACTTGAGGGTTTTGGTCTACCCAATAGGACTTTTATGACACCCCTTCCATACCTAAACTTGGTCAATTGTATTGGGTCTTGGAGCATTTTTTAATTTGATGAGGTATTTTTGATGCACATGTTTACGTTCCTTTTTTATTAGATGTATTTTTCACTTTCCATGATATTTTGACTTGAGATCCTTGGAGGGTGTATCCATTTTTCCTTGCAAGACCCAGATGGTGGACAGTTTTGGAGGAACAAGCCTATCTTGGGCTTCCATAGGGCTTGAATCCCACAGGTTGGATGTCGAGGTCCCACATGTCAGATCACAGAGACATGCCTTTGGAGGCTTACATGGCATCATGGAGGAACTAACCTAGCCCCTACCACCCAAACATTTTGCTTGGAGGAAAAACGTCACTTTCTTGAGGCTTGACATCATAGAGGGGCTAGGGTTTGGTGGTGGTTGAGGAAACTCGGTGTGTTTTGGAGTGGAACCTTGATTTAGTGGAGAAAGGTCCTAGCACCTTGGAAGATGGATTTTGGAATCCCAACGTCCCTTCTCCAACCTCAACAACTTGCTAAAAAGTGCCAAAAGTTGCCCAAAATGAGGGTGACATCATGTTTTAGGGTTTCTTTCATGTACAAAAGTATGAATTAAATAATATTACTTTGTAAAGGGGCAAGATTAGGGTTTTTGGACCTTTATCTTGTGGTTTACTCTAAATTATGTGGACAAAATATGTTGAAGACATTTTGTATAAATAGAGATCATTTGTGTCTCATTTTAACATAGCTCTCCCATGTGGAGAAGGATACTTGGCTGAACTTTTCTCCCTACTTGGGAATATTGATTCTCTCTCTCTCTATTGTGATATGGTTTATCTCTTGTCTTATAGAAGGAAGTGGTGAGCTCCTCTTGTATTCTCTTTCTCTTTGCTTTGGTGATGAAATTGCTTGGTAACTAGGGTTTTGTTTTGGAATTTCCTAGAATTGGTAAGGAAAATATACACTTTGTTAGGTTTCTTTCTTCTCCCATACTTTTTATTGGCTATATCCTTGGAGGAGTATAAGGATTTCCAATCTCCACCCTTTTTATCATTATTGTTTGTTGAAGGGGCTATTGCAAAGGTTGTTAGGAGTAAAAGAGTTTACACCCTCCTAGACTTTACCTTGTTAGGGTTGCTATCTCAAGGGACTAAAAGGACTTACACCCATTGAGATTTAGTAGTCCTAACCTAATACAAGAAGACTCCACAACCCATTTGGCAAGGCACTAATCTTTTATTGCATTGGAGAAATAAATTTTCTTGCATAGAAATACGTGATTTTACGAGATATTGAATTTGTTCAAAGTGGAATCAATTATTTTCCTTAATTGCTTGCTTGAGCCACTAGGGATTTTTTATTGGTCAAGGATACCTTGCTAATGTTACAAATTTATGCTACATCCATTAGGGTTGCAACAAGATCTCTTTTTCAAGCTTAATTTCTCACTCTTTTACCGTTGGAAATAGTTGGAAAGTTGTTATTTTTAATCTACTTGATGTTGGCTATTGTTGGGAAATTTTTAGGCTAGTTCCTTGGGGTAAAACTTGTTTTTTTAGTAAATATTTTCTACAACCATTTATCTTATCTAAAAAGTATCTGAAAACATCTTTTTAGCAGCCCTAATTCACCATCAAAGCTTGTGCTAAGGTATTGGGAATTAGCCTACATGTTTAGTGCTTCATAGCCCAATAAATAATTGATTATTTTGATGGTTTATTATACAGAAAGTAATTGATTTCATTGCTGATATATATTTTTTATCACTACTACAAATAGGGATAGCAAGTTTGACTTGCGTGTCCAACTAACATATACTGCACACAATTGGTTTTTCTTGTGTCTGGAGCAGGTACAAACACTCTGAGCAGGTATCCAAGGACTTGGAAACCTTAAACCACTCTCGAGACTCATCCTCAAGCCTTCTTCCATCTAGTAACTTGACCTATAGGGGATTTCATTTCATCATCTCACCTTTTGTCTCATTTCCCTCTAGGGTCACCGGGATTCACCCCTTGAGGTGATTCGTTCATCTCTAAAGTGACGGGAATACCTACCTAAGGTGACAGTGGGTAGGTGTGTTGGAATTACTAAGACAAATGAGAGGGGGTGAATCAGTTTTTATTGTGCTTAAACAATTTTATGCCTATTAAAATATTATTAACCTTCTCCAAGTGATCATAAAGATTATGCAAGACATGAGCAGCAGAACTAACAAAAATCAATCACATATATGATATACACGAAGACAGGTATTCAAGAGGAAATCCATAAAGGGAGAAAACCTCTTCTTCTTCTAATGATAGGCAGTATTTTAAGTTCTGTACATCATCTTTCTTTGAGCACCAACTCAAAATGAGGCTACAACCTCTTCTTTAACAAGATGCAACTTGTTGAGATCACTAACTCTCTGGTTTCTCTAGCACCCACTAGAAGGAAGCACCAACTCCCTGAGTGTTCCAGCACCAACTGGATGGTATCACCAGCAACATCCAGTCACAAAGGCACCAACTTGCATAACAGAGAACAATGGTTCTCCCTTGCACCACCCTACCACCCTGGTTTTTCTGGCTGTAACTAGATGGAAGCTACAACTCCCTGCGTTCAAGCACCCACTTGAAACTCTGAGGACAATGGTCCTCCCTAGCACCACCCTACCTACCTAAGAAATAAATCTTTGCTTGCTGAAATTTATTACAGTGATACAGTATTTATCAATGGATTATCAGTCTCATCATTGTTCTGCTACACTGGTTTTATCTGCCTGCATCAGTGTCTTCCTACTCGCATCTTCTTGCACTTAAGTTCTCATACAGTCTGTTTTTTTCACCATTTCTTCTCTGTCCAGCTTATGTTATTCATCTCTTCATTTTCTCCCTCAGTTCATGCTGTAATCTTCATTGCTTACAGTTCTACTACTTTTTACAAAGAAATAGTAATCACTCTTTGTCACGACATTTTTCTTTTATTCTTGCTCTCATCATCCGTTACACTCTGCATCTCCAACGCTCAAGTCAGGAATCTCAAAAATGCTCAGGAACAATGATTTAGTTAGTGTAACTGAATCGTAATTGATCAAGAAATCACGAGATGAAACAGCAACCCTTCGATCAGTTTTTATTTGATCAACGTCATTGGATTATACACGCAGAGGCCCTTATGAATTTTCAATGCGTAACCTCTGATATGGAGCCTAGTAGTGCTAGCTCCTTCCCCTATCTTTCATTGATGTGACCTTGGGCGATGATATCATGTGACCATGCGAATGCAGGTGCATCCAAAGGTGGTTTGAGATCAAACTGTGTTTCACCCCGCAATTTACCTCGAGTCTTCACGTGTCCTTTCTCCAAAACCATGGTTTCAATTGCGGTCCACCCTCAAGTTTTTAAAGTTCACACACCTTCAATCCCCGCAATGTGATCGGACGGTTGATCTCATGATCTTGAAAGTGCTCCTGAACAGACTGTTCAGATATATCCTCTCAAGTCTGTGGATCAGATCTAGCCTTCCTAAATCAAGGGTTGTGATTTACTTCGTGATCCGGGCTCCGGGAGTTTCAAATATCAAACACTGCTTTTCTATGTATGCCAATCTTCCGGAGTCGGTGATTTGCAGACACCTATTCTTCTCAATTGACGACTCTGCCTCTACTTCGGGAATTTGACCTTTCAACCTGATCAACAGTTCTATGGCCCATTTCTCGATCAACGGTCGAGATCTCCTTCGGGTCTCCGGACTTCTAAAATATCAAGTCTCGAACTTTACTTCCCCTCGAAATATGCGAATTACTACCATGTGTCCTCTTGGATCAGACAATTGAGGCTTACTTTAGGTATTTACCCGAAGTCCATAGGATTACGCCACGTCTTTTCTGGATCAAACCGCCCAAATTTACTTCGGACGATATGACGCTTGAGATCTTCTTTGGATGATCTGACAACTGAGATCTACTTCGGATGATTCGAAATTCGAGAATTTATTTCGACTTTTTGGGTCTCCGGGCTTCAGGAATTTCAAAACTCAAAACTCACATTCTGGATCAGACGGACCAGATTCACTTCAGACGATATAACGCTTGATAACTTCTTCGAATGATCTGACGATTGATATCTACTTTGGACGATCCAGTGGTCGAGAATGGATTTCAGCTCTCAGGGTCTTCAGGCTTCGGGTATTTCAAATCTCAACTGGAAATTATTGAAGTGATTTCTTCGAAGCGTAACCTCCTCATAACTTTAGACCCGAAATGATTAATGTTCGTTTGATCAAGATCTTAGATCAACGGCAAGATCTATCTGCGATGCATCTTTGCCTTGGATTAAATCCAACAACTCTCCATCTTTTCTTATCCTATCCTTCCACTTAATTCGATCTAACGGCTGACGGAGATTCGGATAATCGAATTCTCAAACCTTGTGCCTCGTTTATCCTATCCTTCACTTAACATGATCTGACGGCTGACGGATATTCAGATGATCGAATTCTCAATTGTTTTGGTCTGTCCTATGGAGATGTTGATCCTGATCATGTTTCTGTACAATGCTTTTCCTTCTAAGCTTTAATCTCTGCATATTGTTCGCTTCTCCTCCTGAGCTTATGCTTTTCATGTTTTACATTGTCATTTTTGTTCTTTCCATCAATGACAAGCACACTCTTTTTGTAAAACATCCCAACAATTTCCCCCTTTGGCATTGATGGAAACCATGAAAGGTTGCACTATGTTGCTTAGACTTCCAATTGTATCATCCAAACCACACCTTTTCTCCCCCTTTGACATCAATGTCAAAGAAAACATGCTCCCCCTGAGTTGTTGCAATACTTTTTGGAGGTATCAGAGATTCAACCAGCACATACTCCCCTTGACAGATAGGCTATTTTAACTTGATAACAGGGTCACACCCAACTTCTAGCATAGATACTCAAGATGAGATTTTGCAAGCGGTTTAGTGAAGATATCAACTATCTGCTCTGTGGAAGGAATATAATTCAACTGAACAACTCTGTTTGTAACCTGATCTTTGAGAAAATTATATTTTATTGGTATATTCTTAGTCTTTGCATGTATAATAGGATCCTTAGAGACACTAATGGAACTAGTGTTATCACAATGAAGTGGAATTGGACCAGTATAAGTTACCTTCAATTCTGCAAGAGTTTGTATCATCCATAAGATCTAAGTGCAACAAGTAGCATCAGCAATGTACTTTGCCTCTGTAGTTGATAATGAAATAGATCCTTGTTTCTTACTAATCCATGCTACTAACGAATCACCTAAGAAGAATGCACCTCCACTGGTGCTCTTTCTCTCATCCAAGCAATTTTCCCAATCAGCATCTGAATATGCA
>SNQJ01S0015433.1:56923-77106 GCA_010110895.2 Picea sitchensis | reverse complement strand
GTAGCCTCACCGTTTTTGTTTGCCCCGCATATTTTATCTACTACCCTAGCATACAAGCTTTTAGCTAGGAGCCTGACATTCTTTTCTGTCTATTCTAATTGTAATTCTCCTTGCCTGGAATTGTGTTTGTTTTGATTTTTTGTTTTGTATTTTTGCATCATATCCAGAAGAGAAGTTGCATTAGACTTTCTTTGTTTCAATTTCTGTGAAATTCGATACGTTGGTGTTAGCCATTTTCTCAGCCATTTTGGGATAGTCTTGTGCTCTCCCTGCCAGTGGTTGAATCGACTAAATGGTTTATCTTGTCTCTCCGTGATCCTGATTATGAATCTGTTGTCTATTTGTTGGCTGCAAAAAATTTGTCGGAACGGTCTACATCCGATGTTGAAAGTTTAGTTAGAGCAATCAGGCCAAAGGTTGTGGTTGCACAGATAGGCCCTTCGTTAGTGGATGATGTTCGAGAAGAAGAAAACAATTTGGGTGGAGATGAGACTTGCATTGTGCCAACCTCATGGCTAGGAGTTCTCAAGGGTTGTTTTTTCTAGAGAATAATTTGGAGCAAATATGAAAGTAGGGTTGGATTACAAGTTTTACAAACAATTTTTGGGACAGGATTTTATGGGCATGTTTTGGCTGCAAAACAAGAAGCAACAGAAAACAGTTCCCTATTCCTTTTTCTTGAAACTCCACGCAGAAATGGTCAAGGTAATGAATTGGATGCCAGTGGTGAACAAAATTCCGACAAAGATGGGCCAAACAAAAGTGGCACGACACCCTCGCTAGAGGTATCTCAAGGTAGTGGCCTTTTCAGAAAACTAACATCATTATCAGATGACATGGTTTCAAGTGTTCCAGTGGGATATGATAGGTATACCTTGGCCAGTCTACTTCACTCTTCTACCCTAAACATTTTAGCCTCATCCATAGCTTTGTCATTGCAAAATTCATTAGAACTAGATTCAGGTTCAAATTCTGTTCCCATTGCAAATTATGCCTCTTCTCCTGCAGAATGTTAGTTTGATGTTAACGATCAAATTCCTTCATTTACACATTCTTTCTATTCCTTACATCTTGTGGATTTGCATGAGATGTTTAATAATCTTCCTACCATAGATAAGGCATTAGTTTATGCACGGAAGATGCTTGCCGATGTGGAGAAAGGCAAAGAGGTGCATTGTGAAGTGTTGTCTCATGTTAACAAGTTTTGGATTGCAGTGGAGTGACTCAGGGTTACTCTAAATTCAACTGCTCATAGTCCCCTAAGAAAGAGAAAAAGAACCTGAAAAATCCGAACTTCTATGAGCTTCCTTACGAAGATAAGTCCCATGTTCTTTTGGCCAAAGCTCTGAAAGGTAGGCTAGAAATTATCTTCGTGTTCCTTTTCATTGAAAAGGGTCAATATCTCTTGTTAAGGATTTCTTTCCAGATTTATATATATAGGCAACAATCTTGCAGTGTTCACAAGGGTGATATGCCTTGAACATACTCTTTGTCTGATTATATACTGTCATTCTATGTTATGTGTCGAGCTGGCTTCCTTGGGCAACGGGGTACCAATAAGTTGCAATTTACACAGAAAATCTTTGAAATTAAGACTCGTATTTGCTCAGCTAACAATGTCTCCAATTTTATCCATTTGATGCACCATAATTCAGCTAACAAAAGACAACAATACTCTGCGATTTCATTTTTTGTTTACGAAGGAACAAATTACAGTTATTCAGACTAAGCAATCAAACACAGCTTAGAGAACCCATTATGATGCATGTCATTGAAATATGATATGCCTCGATGACTTCTATGGATGGTTACGCCACGTGTAGAGAGTTCTGGCGGGTGGAATCTTATCAGAAACTACCGCAGCTCATCCACTACATGCAGCAAGTTGAACCAGAGGTTCACTTTTGCCCAGTATTTCTTCAATGACCCCATTATCCCTTTAGAGGTAATAGATTAATCTATGGTACTGAATAAGTTTAGAAAAACATGTTTTATTTACACTGTAATTCAATTTGGAGACAGTGTTTAAATATTTCCCTGTAATATCTCCCTGTACGAGAGGAGCAACTAAGGAAAGGGTGAGGTAAGAAGCGAGTGTTTAAATATCTCCCAGCACAAGATAGTTTTAGGCTTAAGAGTTACTCAAAGAAAAATATTGTTTAAGACAAGTCTTAAGCATCATCTAGGTACATGTCCATACAAACTGGTATACAAAAGGAGGTAATTTTCTTACCGTTTTAAAACTATTTTTTTTTATGAATGTTCATATATGGAATTCTAGGAAGATCTACTGGAGCTTACAGTCACAGTAAGGTATAAGTATGCATTCAATGTAGCCTTTTGCATAAGTATACTAGCTATGGTTCAAGAAATATGCATTCACAGATATAGTCACAGGTATAAGTATGCATTCAAGGGTATGAGGACATACGCTTCCCACCTGTTCGGCACAAAGTCGATTCCAATCCGCTATTGTAGGCAGGCCTCTATTCCACTTGAGACATATTGTTCTAGTCGATCAGGCCAACAATGAGAGAAGCCTATTGTTCCAGTCGATCAATCCGATCAAGCCAACAAATATAGAAAGATGGAATGGGATTGGTTCGGCAAGTGGAAATGGGCGATCGAAGGGAGCTACTATAAACAGATATTTGTGTATGCGAATGTGGTTGATTCTCCCATGCAGGATGGTATGGGTTTGTTACTGTTGAAGTTGAAGGCAGTGGCCGCATTTGTCAGGAATTTATTTTAAGTACAGAGCGATGGATGTATTTGTCAAGAATTTACTTAAGGCCAGAGGTGTTAATGCATTGCCAGAAACTTAAAACTTAGGTGAATGAAAAAATAGTAAAACTTAGGTGAATGAATTTTTTTTAGGTTAATTCAAATTGCATTGTTGTGTCATAGTTGAACTTTAGGATATTTAATTGTATTATATCAGTTTCGGCTAATTGTATTATGTGGAAATAAGAGTTATAACTTATTAGCCAATCACATATTTATAAATGTAATTTAAATATTTTAAGAAAATAATATTTTTTCTTTTTCAATGTTAAAACATTAAAAAACATAAAAATATTTGTAAGTCAAACTTTAACTAATTGATAGTCAACCATAAATATTGATAGTCAACCATGAATCGAATGGAAGAGTCCTGACCTTTTACAGTGATTAATAAAAAATGAAATAATCGAATAGTGATATCCACGCTACTTATTGCTCTCTCTTCTATCCTGACATTAATGTTACACTGCATAGTTTTGAATTTTGAAAAGTAATTGTCACAACACTGTTATAGTGCATAGCTGCTCAAAGTTTTTACAAATTTGTTTTCTCAATTCCCATTACGTAATTTTACAAATATATGTCAGATTCGCGATGCTCAAAGTTTTTATGTGGTATTGGTATTTTTAAACAATTATGTGTGTGTGGAGGTTTAGTTTAATTGGTTTAGATTTAGGTGTTAGTTGGTCACTGATATCAGGGGTTAGACTCTCTTCATTTCCCTCGGACCATAATCAAGGTGTAACCGTTTATCTATTTATCATTCATGAAATATGGATTATTTTCCATGCTTTCTTTCAGTCTGAAAAACATACATAAAAAAAAATTAAAATTCTTTAGAAAAAAAACATATTTTTTATCATTGAATTAAAATTTAATATCATTGAATTAAAATTATTTGGAAAAAAAACATATTTACCCAGAAACGGTTTCATCCACTTGGAAACTGAAACTGCCATAGAAAACTGTAATTTTTTTATTTATATAGAGAGAGAATTTTTAGATGTATTTAAAAGGGTAACCTTTTCACTGCTTCCTTTGACACAAGTGAGTGGTTGAAATCGTTAGCGAGTACAAAAACCTGAAAAATATTCTATCTAATATTATGAGAGGGGAGGGAGGTCTATTCCAGTGCTACAGTAATTCGACGTTCAGATATTGAGGGTTCAACTCTGGTAGATACCACCCATCGGTCACATTGTCTGTGAAATCTCGTTCTTGAGGACGTTGTATTTTCAAATGTCTCAATTATATTCTTCAACGAGAAGTTGGCCAACAATTTACAGAGAACGTAGAGAGAAAATGAATTATTACACAAGCACTGGAATTTAAAGATTTTAAAGGAAGGAAATTGATCGGAATGAATAAGCAAGGCTCTTTGGTGAAACTTTAAGCATCAAATTTCAAGTTCGTGAGTTTTTCATGAATCTGAAAGTTTGTTGGAAACTTCACTGCCTTTGGGAATTGGATTTGACAATAAAACCTTAATTTCTCACGGTTAATCAACATTGAAGATTTAATTTGGCTTAAACAATTTTTTTACTAATTTATTCTGTAATTGACATGGAATTACAAGCTTATATCATTAATTTCATTTTTAAGAATCTTTTCACCCAACCCCACCCAATAGACCATGAAAATTAATGTGGTTATAGTTTTATAGTGTAATAAATAATATAGCACATGGCTAATTGAGGTGTAATAAATAATATAACACTTGCCATGACAGTGCCATCTTCACTAATACCTCAATAATTGATGAATTACTAAATGCACTAGTCGGTCTAAACTAACAGCCAACCTATTGTTTTCTATTTTATATCAACGAATCGACGATCTGCTTTGAGCCAGGACAAAGACCATGACACCATGGGAAATCAAGTTGAACATTATGTTGATAAAAAAGAGTTTTAAATAAGATTCAAGTATTTCCATTTCATGAACAATATTTTCTAACTTTTTCACTGGACTAAAGTTTCATAGGAACGACTGAAGTTAATTTTTGGCATGTACATTGTACTAGATGCTCATAGTCTCTCTCAATAAAATTATAATCCGTTTTATTTGTCCCACTCCCCAAAAGTCGCGTCTCCTTATTCATTATCTCTTGACAATCTCCATTTGTTATCTTATGAATGGAAAAAAATCTAAATCATTTGTTTTGCACACCTCCCCTCCAAAATGTGGCAGGGCATCAAATCCATGGTGCAAAGAATCCTGGGACAACCATAACATTTATATATAGCCCATTCTTATTATTCTTCAACTCAATAACCACCAATAGGATGGTCCATTTTTTCTTCAATTAAAGCAGTTAACATCCAATTATTCCAAGCCCTTCCAAGTTTTTAGAGAGCCTTCCCCTAGTCAAGTATTTCCATTTCATGAACAATATTTTCTAACTTTTTCACTGGACTAAAGTTTCATAGGAACGACTGAAGTTAATTTTTGGCATGTACATTGTACTAGATGCTCATAGTCTCTCTCAATAAAATTATAATCCGTTTTATTTGTCCCACTCCCCAAAAGTCGCGTCTCCTTATTCATTATCTCTTGACAATCTCCATTTGTTATCTTATGAATGGAAAAAAATCTAAATCATTTGTTTTGCACACCTCCCTCCAAAATGTGGCAGGGCATCAAATCCATGGTGCAAAGAATCCTGGGACAACCATAACATTTATATATAGCCCATTCTTATTATTCTTCAGCTCAATAACCACCAATAGGATGGTCCATTTTTTCTTCAATTAAAGCAGTTAACATCCAATTATTCCAAGCCCTTCCAAGCTTTTAGAGAGCCTTCCGCTAGGTATTCTCGTGTTTCTAGTAGGCCTTATAGGAACTTTTTCTGTGGGCGCCTCCTTATGGGATTTACCTGTAGAATGTGTCCTCCTAGTATTTTAGCGAGAACTGCGCTCTCACTTTGGTCACACACATCGATTTTTCCTTTCTCCTCTATACTTTGCCACTTCTCCAACATTTTACATAGCTTTTACTATAACCTTGAAATCAAAGTCCAGATCCAACTTAAACGTTTGATCCGATCGGAGCTCTTCCTTCCCACTGTTTATCTATTAGGCTATTCGAATATAGGAATATATTGCAACCATCCTCTCCCATATTCCCTTCAATGGAGAGTCCAGAGGGCTCGACAGATATTACCAACGTAGCGAAAGCTATTTTTTCCTCGATTTTAGTTATCCTCCTTGTGGCGTTGCTCTGTTCCATCCTGTGCGCGTTGGGTGTGAGTGGCCTGCTACGTTTTAGACTTTGTTGCGCAACTTTATCACAGATCCTATGAATGCATAAAAATAAGAAAATGCAAATGTTGAGAGAACAACAGGCCTGCTCAAATACAATTTTAATCAAATACAATTTTAAACAATCTAAGAATATCATAACTAGATTCACCTAGAGTCTCTATATGAGAAACACAATAGGGATAAGTGAGGTCACATTTTTATGTGAAGCATGACCCTCCAATAAAAAATATAATGTGATAACTTACACAAGGAACCTTACAACACCAAACTACCGTAATCAGGTTTCCCCCTAAGAGACGAGTAACTTAAAAGTATAAAGAGAAGACTTCCCTTAAACCTATTACAGAGTGAAAGCCAGTCCCGGGAAGTAAGTGGTTCTGATAAACTCCCTTAGATAATGGTTGGCCATCATGGGAAGGTCAATCCTGAAACAATGTTGCTATTATATATGTAATTGCACTACCTACATAAAGTCAGTAAGCTTCGCATGTACAGATATCACCCTATCTCATCTTCATGTACATATATCACCCCCCTCGGCTGTTTCTTGTTAGCTTGCTCTATGGAGGTTGCTAATGTTTAAACCCCATGTTTTTCCTTACCTTTAAAACATGCACGGGCCCTTGAAAATGGAGGGGAAAGGGCGCTCTTGAAAAGCAAGCAAGCAGCTTCAAGACCCCTCAGAATAATAAGCCAGGTCAACCAGAGCTAGGAAATAGATCCATGGAACGCGGTAGACATTTAACTACAAGTCTCGCGCTCAGTAACCTATTCTTTGTCGGGTGGCGCCGAGAGTTTATTTTAAAAAGCTCTGCTCTCTTTTGAAAAATGAGGCTCCATTTTACTCTTTTAAAGGTGCTTAACCTTTTGAGTAAATCGAAGCTTTTAGCATACCCTGTATAACACATCAAATGTGAGGGAAAATTCCCCTGCTTAACTTGGTAATTACTGGTAATTACTTTTTAATTGACACACCCCATTTCATTAACAATATTTTCTAACTTTTTCACTGGACTAAAGTTTCATAGGCATTACTAAAGTTAATTTCTGGCCCTAAACTAGATGTTCATGTTCATAGTCTCTATTGTACTTAGTTTGTAGTTAATCGTTGATAAAATGTGATATTGTACTTAGTTTGTAGTTAATCGTTGATAAAATGTGATATGTGACAAAAAGTCATTAATATATAAACACACCCTTATTGTATAAACAAAAATTGCATTGAAATTGTTTATTTTGATTGATATATATGTGCATAAAACGTATGCTAAATGGTATGCAATTAGAATATTAATTTTTTTGTTGTTGTTTTTGCAATTCTTTACTTGTGTATGTTGTCTATGTATAATGCTTGCTCTTTTGTAATATGGTTGATAAAAGTATTTTAATTCTACAAACTGAAATTACTATTTTGTTCCTAAGGTTAGGTGTTGTATTCTAGTTTTTATTGACTTGCCTCGTAAAAATGAAAATGATGTAATGTTGCAGAAACTTTTATTGAAGTGAAATATAATAAACAAGTTTTGAATTATAACCACTTTTGGTAGTTATGAAAAGGATGTTGGGATCATAGCCACTCATATTTCAACCATTTTTTGAAGTTTGTCTTTAAAAGTAACACACAACTTCATAAATGGATTAGATTCATTGGTTTTGTCATTACTGCTTAAACTCTACTTCAAATAATCCTAAGTAGTTTTGAATCATAACCACTTTTAATAGTTGTGAAAGGGAAGTTGGGATCATAACCACTCCTATTTCAACCATTTTTTGAAGTTTGTTTTTAAAAGTAACACATAAATTCATAAATGGATTAGATTCATTGGTTTTCTGTCATTACTGCTTGAACTCTACTTAAAATAATCCTATCTAGGCACAAATAAGTTTTCTCAATCTATCTCCATCTCAGTGAATTAAAAATAGCAGTAATCTTGTTATATTTGTAACTTCTCATTGTGGGTGCTGAGGGAGTTGCAAAATTTTTATTGTTTTGAGATTTTGATTAATTCCCTTTTAAAAGTGAATCCCCAACTCCAAATACCTTTTGGATTTTAATTTATGTTAAATTGGAAGGAGGGGTACACGGATGCTCTTTCCGACGAAGAAGGCAAATGTTGTTGTTTTGGTTTGTGATCACTTTCTTCTTTTTTGTATTTTTATTTTAGTTGGGAAATGCATATGTCATTATTACATTAGAATGGAGCCTTCTATTATTATGGCTGAAAATGAAGCTTTCTAGATTTTTGATATTAATTTCTCATATTGAGATTGATTTGTCCGTTGTTTCATGATTAAGCAATGTGTTGTTTAGGATATATAGATTGTAGAGAGTATCATGAATTGGAATTAAAAGGTTAGGTGTGATTGTATACCCTAATTATTGTATTAGTCTTTCTTGCAGCTTGGAGCTTACTTGGTGAAAAGAATCTGAACCTTCGAACTCTAACGGTCGACTATCTGAAATTCAAGGCTCATACAAAATCTAGACTCTCTGAAATTTAGTGAAAAAAATGTTTTTAATAAAAATACAAATTAAATAATTTGATTTAATAGTAGAGAAAAGAATGTTTTTGATAAAAATAAAAATTAAATAATTTAATTTAATAGTCAATTTAATGCTCTTACTACTAATGCTATTATTTTTAGAATCTAACAGAGCCAGGGACTAAGTGATTTGCAGCTATTTTTCTTGTTATTTTAGCTTTCCCATTTCAAATAATTTTACTAAGAAATTGAGATAATGTATATAATTCTCTCGCGCTACATTCTGAAAGCGTTTTGTAATGACCATTGCCAACCTTCGTAATTAGCACTCAAATGCACCAAATCATTGACTGCCTGTATGTTCGAAGATGCTTCTCTCCCCAATAATGCTGCGGATCCAATAAAAACATAACATCAACGGCACTGGTAATCGACTGGTCATCGATCATATATCAGTCTTTCTGGAAGAACGCATGACCGGCGTTGATGGCTTTAAACAGAAAATGAAATGTTCACAAATATCTTTCCGAAATTTTGTCACAGAGTATTGAAGTGATAAGTTTTTTGTCATACATTTTGTCACAGGTATCGAAGTGATAAGTTTTTAGTCATACATTTTGCAGTTCAAAATTTCAAGGAGGAAGAAGAATATTTGAGATATTTTTTTCCAGAATATTGAAAATGACGAGCTCTTTTGTCACAAGTATTGAAGTGACAAGTTTTTCGTCCTATTGAAAATGACGAGCTCTTTTGTCACAAGTATCAATAAAGGCGGTGTTGCTGTCTGGTTGCCTTGAAAGGTTAAGGCGGTCACCGTTTAAGGTAATGTAAGACAAAATTGTAATCGGTGGTTAATCTTTGAGTCTTGAACGGTCAACATGGCCACCGATTCACCGTTTGCAAAGAGGCGGTGAAATGATTACTTTCTAACAAAATTGAAGGAAGGATTATGTATTCACTCCATGGAAGCTGACTGGGGAGCAAAGAAGACTTTTGGATGCCACCCATTAACAATTTAATACTCACTACAACATGTCATCATCATCTACATATTTGATACCCACTACAACTACATAGTCTAAACGTTCTATCTTTTTTCACAACATTTTCCATTTGATTTTTCTCGAATTTTTTTTCGGTTTTATTTTGCTCGAAATCCAGTAAGGAATGGTTAGATCTGCAGTTTTGGGTGGATAAGTTTGTATAATCCAACTTCCTCAGGGAGTTTTTCATCACGTTGAATCCATTTATGTATTCAGAAATGCAATTTAAACAACAGAAAATAGCGTTTTTTTCCAGATTTACATTGCGAGATTCCAACCAAAAAACCCCAAAAGTAGAACGTGTAGCCAATGCCTTGAGTTGGCCCTTCTTTGCCAAGAAAAAGAAAAACATGACATTTTTTTATCATGTCTGGAAGGTGGGATTAGAAACAAACAAGGAGGTCTCCAGAGAAAACATGGAGAAATTGGTGAGGAAACTAATGAATCCCGATGATGAAGTAAAATTCATGAGGAAAAATATAATGGAGCTGAGGGAGAGACCAATTATAGAAGGTCTAATTGGTGGATCTTCTTACAAAAATATGGAGAAGTTTGTTCACGAGATGTTGCATGAAAACATATGTAATAGTAAAAAGTATTCATAATTAGGTCCATCATAAAGTAGTATAGGTTCATCATAGTGCAACGATAAATGAACAAGTGTTGCATGGCAGATTTGTCCCTGCCAAGCAATGAACTAAGTTTCCATGTTGGACACATCCAATTATTCATTGTTTTTGTTAAGTTGTCATGTTGGACACGTCCATTTAAGAACACACTGCTTTGAGCAAAGAACAATCTAAGGAAATTGTAGAAGTACTCTTCAAAAATATGTGCTTAGATTTCATTTTGAGTGGATGAGAAAAATGTATGCTTAGACTAATGTTGAATTTAGTAAGCATGTGAACCATAGGAAGTGCATGGATACCTAAAAGAATCCCATATAGAAGCAAAGATGCCAAGGTATTTAGCATTTAAAAATGTATAACCTAATAAGAAAACTAACCCAACAAGGACAGTTACAATTTTATAGAAGTGTCACATTTCTATTGACCTTTCTAAGCTTTAACAAATTACTACCCAAGAGAACAATGCAAAACTAGTACCTATTATCCATAAAAAATTTCGTACTTGATTAGTAAACTGAAGTGATAATCACTCGCAACTCTTCAAGACAAATCTAGGTAGAATCATGTGTGTTAATCACTAGCAACTCTTCAAGACAAATCTAGGTAGCATCATGTGTGTTTATTGGATTTTACTAGCTGTGTCATTTATCTTGTGCATGGGAGCCTAAAGTTTGCTACAAATTGCTAGATTCTGTGCAGAAATTCAGCTAATGGACGTAGAAATGTAACAACAACCTACCTATTCATCTTCTTTTCATTGGAAGCAATGCCAACAATGTCAACAAGGTCTTTAAATTCTTCAAATCCATAGAAATTATTGCAGCCACATATGGCAATGGTATTATTCCAGAGATCCATGTTTGCTAGACTGATTTCTTATACACTATTTACTCTAACAAATTCAGGACTACAGAAAGTAGTTTTTTTGTTTTTTTTTTGTTNNNTTAATAATTTATACAGACGCCTACAGAAACAATGTAAAATATAACTACTACAAAAAAACAAATAGAGTATTGTGGGTATAGTTTGGAATCACAACCAAGGGGTCTGTTAAAATTTTGGCAGGGAGCAAGATAGAAATTTTTTGTAGAAAGGGTAAAAGTCTTAGAAAGTTTTAACAGCTTACATCTAAATCCCTAGGCTATACCCACACGACAAGAGTACAGGCTTCGGGGGAACTTCTGATCTTATATTGCCAAACATGATCATAAGAATATGATTGGCAGCTTGGACCACAACGAAGTATCACATGCATCTCCTTCGTTGCAAGAGTATCTAAGAAACAATGTTAGACATCAGTTCCTGCAACGGGATACCATGTATAAAACTATGAATGTTTGACAATGATTCTATAGATGTCACTCGTTTCCTTACCCACTGCTATGTTCGATCCTGTTTTGAATGAATACTGTGTGGGTGAAGTGTTACAACCACAAATAACAACACTGTCATTGTTCTCTATTTTATGGTTAATTAAATTGCACATTAATTGTTTAATTTCCGGTTTTCTGTTAATCCATGATGGTTTAAACGTGCAATGGCAAGCTATAGCAGTGCAATCCTTCAATTCAATAGATTGAGCCTTGGGAATTCACCCACACTGCTAGCCATGTTTTGAATTCCTACAACAAACATATGTTATGTTTCCTACAACAATCAATTTGCTTGGTTGGCTAGTTGATTGGTACATGTCATTTCAGGGATCTGATGCATGTATTAGCTAGAATGTTAAACCTAAAACTCTAGTATATCATTGTGGTAATGCATGTGTTGGACAAAATCTTGAAATCAGCCTATTGGTGTTTTCAGAGACAATAACAAATTTATTTCTGTAGAGGATCATGTTGATGAGATGGACATGCCATGGGCATACTGTTTACGAATCACTATTGGAGGGATTCTCGCCTTCAAGTTAGAGTTTAGTATTGAAACTAGTATGTTCACAAAAGAAAGGTTCTAGCTAATTGAGATGAATTGTACTTGACTCTCTATCGACTATAAAAAACTCTACTCTACTGGATGACTGTTTCAATAGGTATTTGTTCTAGATTTAGGGTCAAAGATGCCGATGGAATTTCCTATGTTTATCTTGGAAATGCATGTGTCCTAGGCATTACATTCAATTTCTTTTCTTACCATTCTTATTTATCATGGGCATCTCCGTTGGAATTCTTGGGATCTGTATTTGCTACTTTCTTCCTCTACATTTGAAGTTCCAGATTAAAACTTGATAAAGTCTTGCTAATTAAATTCTTTGGGAGCTTGTAATCATTGTAAGTAGTTATATCTTATGTAGAAATCTGCTCATAGTTTCAATATATGCCAGGTTTGAGTAGTTAAATACAATTTACCCTTCTAATAAAGATATAAACATAAGGAATAAAAAGGATTCAAATACCAATACAAAATAGTGAATTCCCAATAAATAATAGAGAATACTAATTCCCAATAATTACTAATTACCACTAGCCCATACATACATTTCTTAGCTAGGATCTTAGTCTATTAGTATACTAATTTATATTATATAATATGGATACTTATATCTACAAGGTTACGAGGCATAGTTACCAGACATAGAGATCTACTTCTAGTACACAGTATTATAGTCTAGGTTAGTGCCTAATATAACAAGCAAGAGTGAAGCAGAATGAGGGGTGGGTGGGAGAATAGTTGAGAATAGTTCAAGTAATGATTACCTGAAATCTATCCATCTGTGCACACTAGATAAAGGTAACAATTAACCTATATTATGGGGAGATTCAAATATTTATTTGTAACTTAAAAATTATTTTAAAAAACTCTGCAGGATCATTAAAATTAAAAGACCCAATGTTTTTACATACATTTATGTATTGCACAAAATAATCATTTTCATTTTAATAACTCACTTGGGCAATTTGCACCAATCCCAACCCTTTAAATGTTATGTATTTTATGTCTTTAAATGTTATGTCTTTTATGTCTTTGGATGTAGCTATGCCCAACATCCATACATATGATGATGACAAGCAACCGCCAACCTCCTTTTTAATAACTCACTTGGGGAATTTGCACCAATCCAAACCCTTTAAATGTTACGTATTTTATGTCTTTAAATGTTATGTCTTATATGTCTTTGGATGTAGCTATGCCCAACATCCATACATATGATGATGACATGCAACTGCCAACCTCCAAAATGTTAGAATTTGTACAAACTTTGTAAGACAAATAATGCTTATTTGAAAAAATGTTTTTTTATTTTTTTATTTTTATCCTAATGGGATCAATCTCAAGAATCATGGTTTAAACTTTTTGACAATGATATATGACTTGTCTATTGCAACTTGGGGGTTGATAACCTTTATACTTTTCACTCATCATAATATCCTGAATTCAAACCATACACGTTGTGCTGACACACAAAATCATTGTAGTAGTTACTTATAGATTTGACCTCCTATGAAGCATATAAAATACAATATTATATTAATCTGTAAACATTGAAGCAAGTTAATCTTGGAAATAGAGAAAACCTCTATTGATTTACTTTAATTTGGAACTTTCATAATTCTGCAAAATAAAATTCTTTAACATGTTTTTTTTTTTAAATAGAAAGAAATCAATAATCACAATCACATATCCTAATATTTACATGCTCATTACAGATTAAAGGATTCAACCCCTATTTCCGCCAGTTAACCTAGATCTCCAACTAACAAACACTCAGTTTAAACTGTCTCTTGAATATGTTATTATAAAATAGAATAAATATATAAAAACACAAGAAATAAACATTTTTATCTCATTCCACTTACTTTTCCATAGTCCAATCTAGTAGACTTAGATAAAGAAGAGCCTCGGCTTCCTCCGTCTGTTGCATTTTAGATCCCGATTACATTTCAGATCCAGATTGTGATAAAAAACCTTACCGTTCACCAATGGTTGTGGTTGACCATAGCAAGAATCGAATCCCATGAATAGCTTAGCTCTCCATTGACCTAATCATTGAACCAATTCCACATTGGCATTTTGATCTGATACATGTAGGCTAATTATCTATAAAAAATTTAATGTATTGTCTAGTTTTGGTCTTTGGGTGTTGGATCAACCCCCAATAGAAAGACAAAAGTCACTTAGTGAAAGTGGCACAACTAGCAGACATCAATACAAAGAGAGAAAAATGCAAATGAGAAATGGAGAAGCACCGTGATGAGCATAGGTGTAGGTTGTCCTCCATGAATATATGTGATCGCCTGGACGAAGGTCTTCTCTGCTAATCCTGTTAGAGAGTAATCCCATGGTTACTGTTGATCAAGAACAAATGAGATGATATTCACGCAATCTGAATTCAGAAAAGTCTGTCACTCAAAACTGTTCCTATTTTTTATAAACATGAAATAAAGAGTCAAAATACATGGCCGAGAATGTAGTCCCTACCTGTGATATTGTTGCTTGTTGGCTTTAGGATGAACTGAATGAGAGAGATGATGTTCCCCATGTTCCCAACAGAAAGGACTTGGAAAAATTTTACAAGGTGAAAGGCTTTTGTTCCTAGTTACATGCTTGTGTTTCATTGTCTTATAAAGTTTGAGAATGCTCGATCAAAAAATAGTAGTAAAACCAAGCAATATGTGTATGGTTGTTGTTATGCATCAATGAATTTTGCAAGTGTAGGCAAAAGGGTCATTATGTTAGCACCTGCCACTGGTTAAAAACACGATGCTCCACCAATAAATGCCCATGTGACATTCAAAAGGCTGGGACCTGAGACCAGTTAAAATCTTGATACTCCACCAATAAACGCCCACATCGGAGGCTAGCACCTGCCACCGGTTGAACCTGCATGCATACATGTGGCAAAATGCATGCATACATGAGGAAAAATGCATGAAAAAGCATTTGGTTTTGGTCCATGTGTCATATCCTACACCTACTGGCATCAACGACGAGACTACCCTAACATACAAGGTTTTAGCTAGGAGCCTGACATTCTTTTCTATCTTTTCTAACTGTAATTGTCCTTGCCTGAAATTGTGTTTGTTTTAATTTTTTGTTTTGTATTTTTGCATCATATCCAGAAGAGAAGCTGCATTTGACTTTCTTTGTTTCAATTTCTGAGAAATTCGATACATTGGTGTTAGCCATTTTCTCAACCATTTTGGGATAGTCTTGTGCTCTCCCTGCCAGTGGTTCAATCAACTAAACAATTTGTCTTTTCTCTCTGTGATCCTGATTATGAATCTGTTGTCTATTTGTTGGCTACAAAAAATTTGTCGGAATGGTCTACATCCGATGCTGAAAGTTTAGCTAGAGCAATCAGGCCAAAGGTTGCGGTTGCACAGAAAGGCCCTTCGTCAGTGGATGATGTTCGAGAAGAAGAAAGCAATTTGGGTGGAGATGAGACTTGCTTTGTGCCAACCTCATGGCTAGGAGTGCTCAAGGGTTGTTTTTTCGAGAGAATAAATTGGAGAAAATATGAAAGTAGGGTTGGCTTACAAGTTTTACGAACAATTTTTAGGACAGAATTTTATGGGCATGTTTTCGCTGCAAAACAAGAAGCAACAAAAAATAGTTCCCTATTCCTTTTTCTTAAAACTCCACGCAGAAATGGTCAAGGTAATGAATTGGATGCCAGTGGTGAACAAAATTCCGACAAAGATGGGCCAAACAAAAGTGGCACAACACCCTCGCCAGAGGTATCTCAAGGTAGTGACCTTTTCAGAAAAATAACATCATTATCAGATGACATGGTTTCAAGTGTTCCAGTGTGCTCTGATAGTTATACCTTGGCCAAGATACTTCGCTCTTCTGCCCTAAAATTTTTAGCCTCATCCATAGCTTTGTCATTGCAAAATTCATTAGCACTAGATTCAGGTTCAAATTATGTTCCCATTACAAATTCTGCCTCTTCTCCTGCAGAATGTTAGTTTGATGTTAACGATCAAATTCCTGCATTTACACATTCTTTCTATTCCTTACTTCTTGTGTATTTTCATGAGATGTTTAATAATCTTCCTACCATAGATAATGCATTAGTTTATGCACGGAAGATGCTTGCTGATGTGGAGAAAGGCAAAGAGGTGCATTGCGAAGTGTTGTCTCATGTTAACAAGTTTCATATTGTAGTGGAGTGACTCAGAGTTTCTCTAAATTCAACTGCCCGTAGTCCCCTTAAGAAATAGCAAAAGAACCTGAAAAATCCAAACTTCTATGAGCTTCCTTATGAAGATAAGTCCCATGTTCTTTTGTCCCAAGCTTTGAAAGGCAGGCTAGAAATTATCTTTGTGTTCCTTGTCACTGAAAAGGGTCAATATCTCTTGTTAAGGATTTCTTTCCATGTTTATATATATATATATATATATATATATAAGCTACAATCTTGCACTGTTCACAAGGGTGATATGCCTTGAACATACTCTTTGTTTGATTATATACTGTCATTTTGTGTTATGTTCCGAGTTGGCTTCCTTGGGCAGCGGGGTACCAATAAGTCGCAAGTTACACAGAAAATCTCTGAAATTAAGACTCGTATCTGCTCAGCTAACACTGTCTCCAATTTTATCCATTTGATGCACCATAATTCAGCTGACAAAAGACAACAATACTCTGTGATTTCATTTTTTGTTTACGAAGGAACAAATTACAGTTATTCAGACTAAGCAATCAAACACAGCTTAGAGAACCCATTATGATGCATGTCATTGAAATATGACATGCCTCGATGACTTCTCTGGATCGTTACGCCACGTGTAGAGAGTTCTAGCAGGTGGAATCTTATCAGAAACTGTCTCAACTCATCCACTGCATGCAGCAAGTTGAACCAGAAGTTCACCTTTGCCCAGGATTTCTTCAATGCCCCCATTATCCCTTTGGAGGTAATAGATTAATCTATTGTACTGAACTAGTTTAGAAAAATATGTTTTATTTACACTAAAATTCAATTCGGAGCCAGTGTTTAAATATTTCCTTGTTTAAATATCTCACCTGTTTAAATATCTCCCTGTACGACAGGAGCAACTAAGGAAAGGGTAAGGTAAGAAGCGAGTGTTTAAATATCTCCCAGCACGAGCTAGTTTTAGGCTTAAGAGTTACTCAAAGAAAAATATTGTTTAAGACAAGTCTTAGCCATCATCTAGGTACATGTAGATACAAGCTGATATACAAAAGGAGGTAATTTTCTTGTCGTTTTAAAACTATTTCTTTTTATGAATGTTCATATATGGCATTCTAGGAAGATCTACTAGAGCTTACAGTCACAGTAAGTTATAAGTATGCATTCAAAGTATCCTTTTGCATAAGTATACCAGCCATGGTTCAAGAAATATGCATTCACAGATACAGTCACAGGTATAAGTATGCATTCAAGGGTATGAGGACATACCCTTCCCACCTGTTCGGCACAAAGTCGATTCCAATCCGCTATTGTAGGTAGGCCTCTATTCCAAGTGAGACCTATTGTTCCAGTCGATCAGGCCAACAATAAGAGAAGCCTATTGTTCCAGTCGATCAATCCGATCAAGCCAACAAATATAGAAGGATGGAATGGGATTGGTTCGCCAAGTAGAAATGGGCAATCGAAGGGAGCTATTGTAAACATATATTTTTGTATGTGAATGTGGTTGATTCTTCCGTGCAGGGTGGTATGGGTCTGTTGCTGCTGAATGTGAAGGTGGTGGAGACTGTGAAGGCAGTGGCCGCATTTGTCATGAATTTATTTTAAGTACAGAGCGATGGACGTATTTGTTAGGAATTTACTTAAGGCCAAAGGTGTTAATGCATTGACAGAAACTTAAAACTGAGGTGAATGAAAAAATAGTAAAACTTATGTGAATGAAATTTTTTTAGGTTAATTCAAATTGCATTGTTGTGTCATCGCTGAACTTTAGCATATTTAATTGTATTATATCAGTTTCGGCTAATTGTATTATGTGGCAATAAGAGTTATAGCTTATTAGCCAATCACATATTTATAAATGTAATTTAAATATTTTAAAAAAATAATATTTTTTCTTTTTCAATGTTAGAACATTAGAAAACATAAAAAAAAATTGTAAGTCAAACGTTAACTAATTGACACTCAACCATGAATATTGATAGTCAATTATGAATCGAATGGAAGAGTCCTAACGTTCGGCAGTGACTAATAAGAAGTGAAATAATCGAATAGCGATATCCACGCTACTTATTGATCTCTCTTCTATCCTGAGGTTAATGTTATACTGCATAGTTTGAATTGTGAAAAGTAATTGTCACAACATTGTTATAGTGCATAGCTGCAAGGTATTTGTTTTCTCAATTCCCATTACGTAATTTTACAAATATATGTCAGATTCGCGATGCTCAAAGTTTTTATGTGGTATTGGTATTTTTAAACAATTATGTGTGTGTGGAGGTTTAGTTTAATTGGTTTAGATTTAGATGTTAGTTGGTCACTGATATCAGGGGTTAGAGTTTTTTCATTTCTCTCGGACCATAATCAAGATTTAATGGTTTACCTATTTATCATTCATGAAATATGGAGATGGGCACAATTAATCACCTTTTAATCTAAAATTCTATCTAAAATTCTAATCTGATGGCTAACAATTGAAAATGCTGGAATATTCTTAGTCATCCTCCCAAATCAATAAATGTGATTTACTCTTCATAACTTCCTTGTATTTTTTAATGCATTAGTTAACCTGTTTACTTTTTAACATTTATTTAATCATATTAATAAATTACTATACCACCATATGATTTCCACGTTTAATTGATTAACCTTTGGAATTACCACATTTAAGATTAACTTTTGGATTTCCTCAGCTCTATGTGCGTTTCAATTCACCAGAGTGTTGTCCGTCCAAATAACTTTTGGCGTTCACCAGCCACAACACTAACCACTTTGCAACTATGCTAATTTATATTATTGAGTATATGTTTCTCAAATTATGACGGTCTTCATTTCGCATCGTTTCTCAAGAAACGGTTTCAGCCACATGGAAATCGAAACTGCCATAGAAAACAATAACTTTCTTATCTATATAGAGAGAGAATTTTTAGATGTATTTAAAAGGGTAACCTTTTCACTGCTTCCTTTGACACAAGTAAGTGGTTGAAATCATTAGCGAGCACAAAAACCTGAAAAATATTCTATGTAATATTATGAGAGGGGAGAGAGGTTTATTCCAGTGCTATAGTAATTCGACGATCAGATATTGAGGGTTCAACTCTGGTAGATACCACCCACCAGTCACATTGTCTATGAAATCTCATTCTTGAGGATGTTGTATTTTCAGATGTCTCAATTATATTCTTCAACGACAAGATGGCCAACAATTTACATAGAACGTAGAGAGAAAATGAATTATTACACAAGCACTGGAATTTAAAGATTTTAAAGGAAGGAAATTGATCGAAATGAATAAGCAAGGCTTTTTGGTGAAACTTTAAGCATCAAATTTCAAGTTCATGAGTTTGTCATGAATCTGAAAGTTTGTTGGAAACTTCACTGCCTTTAGGACTTGGATTTGAGAATAAAACCTTAATTTCTCACGGTTAATCAACATTGAGACTTAATTTGGCTTAAACACTTTTTTACTAATTTCTTTGTAATTGACATGGAATTACAAGCTTATATCATTAATTTCATTTTTAAGATTCTTTTCGCCCAACCCCACCCAATAGACCATGAAAATTAATGTGGTTATAGTTTTATAGTGTAATAAATAATATAGCACATAGCGAATTGAGGTGCCAATTTTTTCTAATGCAATATCATATTCTAATTTATTTAGGCTTTGAGACAATACCTTGAACCTTTATATATATATATTAATGTGGTTATAGTTTTATAGTGTAATAAATAATATAGCACATGGCGAATTGAGGTGTCAATTTTTTCTAATGCAATATCATATTCTAATTTATTTAGGCTTGAGACAATACCTTGAACCTTTATATTTATATATATATATTAATGTGGTTATAGTTTTATAGTGTAATAAATAATA
>SNQJ01S0015433.1:43747-56873 GCA_010110895.2 Picea sitchensis | reverse complement strand
TTATTATTATTTTTTAATAATTGTAATTAAGTCTCCTTAAAATTATAGGTAAATTATCTAACCCTAATTCTAATATTTGTTAATTAAAATATTAAATTCTTAGTCAAAGACCATTTGTCTAATTTACGATTTAAATAAATAAGATCTAACTTCTCCTCAAAAAAAGCTCTATCTAAACCATTAAGACCAACCTTACAATAAATGCCATCACGTAACTCAATTTAATTTCAATTGTTCAATTTTTATTTTAAATATTGTTGTAAATAATTATGAAACTTTATGAGAAGGTTTTTCAAATCGCTTTATCAAATTAGATAATTAAAACTATTTATAGTTCATCACGTAACTCAATTTAATTTCAATGGATCAATTTTTATTTTAAATGATCATTATATTGTTGTAAATAATTATGAAACTTTCTGAGAAGGTTTTTCAAATCGCTTTATCAAATTAGATAGTTAAAACTATTTATATTTCAAATAGGATTAAGATAATGATAGTAAGTTGTTATTTTTTTTTTAGAAATGGGAAGAAGTTATTATGCATAATATTAAAAATATTATTATAATTAAGATAAAAAAAATTATGATGTTATAAAAAATTAGAAAAAGTGAATGATTCAAAAATATTTTTTAAATTAACTTAAATTATATATATTTTTTCTCATCATCAATCTATAAACTAAAATTAATATTATTAAATGTTTATCATCACCATCACTATCACTTAATAACTAAAATTAATATAAAACTAGTTACTTTTTATATTGAATATTCATTATTAGTATTTAATAAAGAAAGTCAAATTTTTGTGATTTTGATTTTTTTGGTTTATCGAGAAGGTAGAAGAGAATAAAAAAGATATAATATTTTATACATTATAATAAAATTTGAAAAGAGAAGGTAGTTGAGAAAAAAGTAAAAAATTTATATATATAGGTGTTGGTTAAACATTTTATTTTTTAGGAATTGATTGGAATTCAAAGATGTAAATTTGAACAAAATCTTTATTTTCTCTTTAAATTGCTTTCCTAAATACAAAGTCAAATAAAAAAATGACCAAAACCTCCAAAAATAGAATATTTAAACTACTCTTTAACATATATATAATTTCAAAATTTATAAAAAAAACTTTAATATAATTTTTTTATTCCTTTTTGGAATAAAAGTAAAAAATATTAATTTTCTTAATCTTATTAATCTTATCAAACTCAAGTCCAAAACAACGACCAACCTACTCAACCTTTTATTTTATTGAGTTTTTTCGTTTTAAATATATAACTTAGCATGTATTCATCCAGTACCCAAACCATTAAATCATAGTTTCCAATAAATATTCATTATTAATATGCTAGACCTACTCATCCTTTTATTTTATTGAGTTTTTTCGTTTTAAATATAACTTAACATGTATTCATCCATTACCCAAACCATTAAATCATAGTTTCGAATAAATATTCATTATTAATATGCTAAATAACTTTCGCATTTAAATTTCTTAACTAACAATGCATTACATATATTACTTACAACGACCAACCTACTCATCCTTTTATTTTATTGGGTTTTTTCGTTTTAAATATAACTTAACATGTATTCATTCATTACCCAAACCATTAAATCATAGTTTCCAATAAATATTCATTATTAAGATGCTAAATAGCATTTAAATTTCTTAACTAACAATGCATTATATATATTACTTATTGTAATGTATTACATATAGTTTGAGTGGGCCCAATGGTTAAGAAATGTGTTTCTTCTTAAGAGGTCATAGGTTCAAATCGTTGGGCGGAGGGGGGTCCCTTGTCCCACAAACAAGGGGGTCTCATACACCAATTTGGTGTGCAATGAACTAAGCTGCCATGTTGGACACATCTAGTTATTCATTGTCTTTGTTACGCTGTCATGCTGGACACGTCCATTTAAGAACACACTGCTTTGAGCGAGGAACAAGCTAAGGAAATTGTAGAAATACTCTTCAAAAATATGTGCTTAGATTTCATTTTGAGTGGATGAGAAAAATATATGCTTAGACTAATGCTGAAGTCAGTAAGCACCCAAGGTATTTATCATTTTAAAATGTACAACCTTATAAGCAAACTAGTCCAACAAGGACAATTACAATTTTATAGAAGTGTCATGTTTCTATTGACCTTTCTAAGCTTTAACAAATTATTACCCAAGAGAACAATGCAAAACTAGTACCTATTATCCATAATTTTTTTTCGTACTTGATTAGTAAACTGAAGTGATAATCACTTGCAACTCTTCAAGACAAATCTAGGTAGCATCATGTGTGTTAATCACTGACAACTCTTCACGACAAATCTAGGTAGCATCATGTGTGTTTATTGGATTTTACAAGATGTGTCATTTATCTTGTGCATGGGAGCCTAAAATTTGCTACAAACTACTAGATTTTGTGCAGAAATTCAACTAATGGAAGTAGAAATGTAACAACAACCTGCCTATTCGACTTCTTTTCACTGAAAGCAAATCCAACAAGGTCTTTAAAGTCTTCAACTCCATAGCAATTATTGCAACCACATATGTCAATGGGATTATTCCAGAGATCCAGGTCTGCTAGACTCATTTCTTATACACTATTTACTCTAACAAATTCAGGACTACAGAAAGTAGTTTTTTTTGGTTTGTTTTTTGTTTTAATATTTTATACAGTTGCCTACAGAAACAATGTAAAATTTAACCACTGCAAACAAACAAATAGAGTATTGTTGGGACAGTTTGGAATCACGACCAAGGGGTTTGTTAAAATTTTGGCAAGGAGTAAGATAGAATTTTTTTGTAGAAAGGGTAAAAGTCTTAGAAAGTTTTAACAACTTACATCTAAAGCTCTAAGCTATACCCACATGATGAGAGTATAGGCTTCAGGGGAACTTTTGATCTTATACTGCCAAACATGATCATAAGAATATGATTGGGAGCTTGGACAACAATGAAGTATCACATGCATCTCCTTCGTTGCAAGAGTATCTAAGCAACAATGTTAGACATCAGTTCCTGCAGCGGGATACCATGTATAAAACTATGAATGTTTGGCACTGATTCCATAGACGTCGCTCGTTTCCTTACCCACTGCTCTGTTCGATCATTTTTTGAATGAATGCTGTGTGGGTGAAGTGTTATAGCCACAAATAACAACAACACTGTCATTGCGCTCTGTTTTATGGTTAATTAAATGGCTCATTAATTGTTTAATTCCTGTTTTTTTGTTAAGCCATGATGGTTTAAACGTGTAATGACAAGTTATAGCAGTGCAATCCTCCAATTCAACTGGTTGAGACTTAGACATTCACCCACACTGCTGACCATGTTTTGAATTCCTACAACAGACATACGTTATGTTTCTTACAACACTCAATTTGCTTGGTTGGATAGCTGGTTGGTACATTTCATTTCAACGATCTCATGCTTGTATTCGCTAGAATGTTAAACCTACAACTCTAGTATATCATTGTGGTAATGCATGTGTTGGACAAAATATTGAAATCATCTTATTGGTGATTGCAGAGACAATAACAAATTTATTTCCGCAGAGAATCATGTTGATGAGATGGACATGCCATGGGCATACTGTTTACAGATCACTATTAGAGGGATTCTCGCCTTCAAGTTAGATTTTAGTATTGAAATTAGTATGTTCACAAAAGAAAGGTTCTAGCTAATTGAGATGAATTGTACTTGACTCTCTATCGACTCTAAAAAACCCTACTCTATTGGATGACTGTTTGAGTAGGTATTTCTTCTAGACTTAGGGTTAGAGATGCCGATGGACTTTCCTATCTTGGAAATGCATGTGTCCTAGGCATTACATTCAATTTATTTTCTTTGACTAGTACCACCATTCTTATTGATCATGGGCATCTCCGTTGGAATACTTGGGATCTATATTTGCTACTTTCTTGCTCTGCATTTGAAGTTCCAGATTAAAACTTGCTAAAGTCTTGCTAATTAAATTGTTTGGGAGCTTGGAATCACTGTAAGTAGTTATATCTTATGTAGAAATCTGCTCATAGTTTCCATATATGCCAGGTTTAAGTAGTTAAATACAAGTTACCCTTCTAAGAAACATATAAACATATAAGGAATAAAAAGGATTCAAATACCAATAGACAATAGTGAATTCCCAATAAATAATATAGAATACTAATTCCCAATAGTTACTAATTACCACTAGCCCATACATACATTTCTTAGCGGGGATCTTAGTCTATTACTATACTAATTTATATTATATAATATGGATACTCATATCTACAAGGTTACTAGGCATAGTTACCAGGTATAGCCATCTACTTCCAGTACACAATATTATAGTCTAGATTAGTGCCTAATATAACAATCCAGAGTGAAGCGGAATGAGGGGTGGGTGGGAGAATAGTTGAGAATAGTTCGAGTAATGATTATCCAAAATCTATTCATCTGTGCACAATGGATAAAGATAACAGTTAACCTATATTATGGAGATTCAAATATTTATTTGTAACTTAAAAATTATTTACAAAAACTCTACAAGGTGGATAAAGCTTGTCATTAACTATCATCATTAAAATTAAAAGACCCAATGTTTTTACACACATTTATGTATTGCAAAAAAATCCTTTTCATTTTAATAACTCACCATTGAAATTAAAAGACAGAATGCTTGTGCACACACATTTATGTATTGCAAAAAATAATCCTTTTCATTTAATAGCTCATATTGGTTTGTACCAGCTATAAACCATGGTATTTTTTCTTAAACAAACAATATCACTTTTGGGGAATTTGCACCAATCCCAACCCTTTAAATGTTATGTATTTTATGTCTTTGGATGTAAATATGCCCAACATCCATACTTATGATGATGACATGCAACTGCCAACCTCCAAAATGCTAGAATTGGTACAAACTTTGTATGAAAAATAACGTTTATTTGAAAAAATGTTTTTTTTTTTATCCTAAGAGGATCAATCTCAAGAATCATGGTTTAAATTTTTTGACAATGATAGATGCCTTTTATATTGCACCTTGGGGGTTCATAACCTTTATACTTTTCACTCATCATAATATCCTGAATTCAAACCATACATGCTATGTTGACACACAAAATCACTGCAGTAGTTACTTATAGATTTGACCTCCTATGAAGCATATAAAATACAATATTATAGTAATTGGTAAACATTGAAGCAAGTTAATCTTGGAAATAGAGAAAACCTTTATTGATTTACTTTAATTTGGAGCTTTCATAATACTGCAAAATAAGATTCTTTAACATGTTTTTTTTTTTTTCCAGATAGAAAGAAATCAATAATCACAATCACATATCTTAATATTTACATGTTCATTACAGATGAAAGGATTCAACCCCTATTGTCGCCAATATGACCCTTCCCAACCTTAAATAACATTGACATTTCAAAGTGGATTGGTGGACTTAACCTAACCTAGATCTCCAACTAACAAACACTCAGTTTAAACTATCTCTTGAATCTATTATTATAAAATAGAATAAATATATAAAAACACAAGAAATAAACTTTTTTATCTCATTCCACTTACTTTTCCACAGTCCAATCTACTAGTCTTAGATAAAGCAGAGCCTCGACTTCCTCCGTCTGTTGCATTTCAGATCCCGATTACGATAAAAAACCTTACCGTTCACCGATGGATGTGGTTGACCATAGAAAGAATTGAATCCCCATGAATAACTTTGCTCTCCATTGACCTAATCACTGAACCAATTCCACATTGGCATTTTGATATGATACATGTAGGATAATTATCTATCAAAAATTTAATGTATTGTCTAGTTTTGGTCTTTGGGGGTTGGATCAACCCCCAATAGAAAGACAAAAGGCACTTAGTGAAAGTGGCACAACTAGAGGACATCAATATGAAGAGAGAAAAATGCAAATGAGAAAGGAAGAAGCACCGTGATGAGCATAGGTGTAGGCTTTCCTCCATGAATATATGTGATCGCCTAGACGAAGGTCTTCTCTGCTAATCCTATTAGAGAGCAATCCCATGGCTACTACTGATCAAGAACGAATGAGATGATTTTCATGCAATATGAATTAAGAAAAGTCTGTCACTCAAAACTGTTCCTATTTTTTCTAAACATGAAATAAAGAGTCAAAATACACAACCAAGAATGCAGTCCCTACCTGCGATATTGTTTCTTGTTGGCTTTATGATGACCCGAACGAGAGATATGATGTTCCCCATGTTCCCAACATAATGGACTTGGAAAAAGTTTACAAGGTGAAAGACTTATGTTCCTGGTTACAGGATCGTGTTTCATTGTCTTATAAAGTTTGAGAATGCCCAATCAAAAAATAGTAGTAAAACCAAGCAATCTATGTATGGTTCTTGTTATGCATCAGTGAATTTTGCAAGTGTCGGAAAAAGGGTCGTTATGTTGGTACCTGCCACTGGTTAAAAACCCGATTCTCCACCAATAAATGCCCACACAACATTTGAAGGCTGGGACCTGAGACCAGTTAAAATCCTGATACTCCACCAATAAACGTCCACGTCGGAGGCTAGCACCTACCACACCTACCACTGGTTGAACCTGCATGCATACATGAGGCAAAATGCATGAAAATGCATTTGGTTTTGGTCCATGTGTCATAGCCTACACCTACTAGCACCAGCGACGAGACTACCCTAGCATACAAGCGTTAGCTAGGAGTCTGACATTATTTTCTGTCTTTTCTAACTGTAATTCTCCTTGCCTAACATTTTGTTTGTTTTGATTTTTTGTTTTGTATTTTTGCATCATATCCATAAGCGAATCTGCATTCAACTTTCTTTTTTTCAATTTATGAGAAAGTCGATACATTGGTGTTATCCATTTTCTCAGCCATTTTGGGATAGTCTTGTGCTTTCTCTGCCAGTTGGTGAATCGACTAAATGGTTTGTATTTTCTCTCCATGATTCTGATTATGACTCTGTTGTCTATTTGTTGGCTGCAGAAAATTTGTCAGAACGGTCTGCATCCGATGCTGAAAGTTTAGTTAGAGCAATCAGGCCAAAGGTTGTGGTTGCACAGATAGGCCCTTTGTCAATGGATGATGTTCAAGAAGAAGAAAGAAATTTGGGTGGAGATGAGACTTGATTTGTTCCAACCTCATGGCTAGGAGTGCTCAAGGGTTGTTTCTTCAAGAGAAAAAATTGGAGCAAATATGAAAGTAGGGTTGACTTACAAGTTTTACGAACAATTTTTGGACAGGCTTTTATGGGCATGTTTTGGCTGCAAAACAAGTAGCAACAAAAAATCGTTCCCTATTCCTTTTTCTTGAAACTCCACGCAAAAATGGTTAAGGTAGTGAATTGGATGCTAGTGGTGAATGTTGAAACAAATTTTAAAGTTTTTATCTTTAAGACTAAAACCTCCCTTTTTCGGGTTTCAGCTTTTCATAAAGCATAACCCTCACTATCATTTCCAAAAGCTCAGTACCGAAATCCTGACAAGATTTATTCTTTAAATAATCAAAGGCAAAAAACCAAAAGTGTTTTAAAAGTCCCGACGCACATTCTGTAAAGTTTTTTTTTTTTTTAATCATGGTAATTTAAACCCTAAAGGAGTTGATTAACTTTTTTTAAACCTTTCAGGATCTGGGTCTACTCAGTACCATATGTTTTACTTAGATATTGAATCATGAAATCCCGATCCCCGATTTCCCGAAAGAATGGCAGTTAATTTTTTAATCCTGATTAATTAATTTACTAATACGCAAAATTAAGGCTTAACTTAATCTTATCGTGATTTCGCAATTTTCGGAATCGGGGTTTATCGATGACATACCTCATGTATCCATGATCCCTGAAACCCTAAAATGCAAAGTCTCAAACCATAATAAGCTTTTTACCTAGACTAACTCTGTTTTAAAAACACGATTAACGACAATTAAACTTCTTAGGTTTTTTCTTATTTTCGGTATCGTTGAATGAAGTCTTTGGAATTTTGAATTTGGGATTGCTGAAATACAACCACATTAATAACGTATAACTGATGATTTATGTGACACTAATGCGTATCTTAGTAATATTCACTGATTTTAAGGTATTAATTTCTTGTCAGCTACGTCAGTACCTTCATCATTAAATAAGTTAAAAAAGAATTAAAAGTCTGTGTTTCACAAATTATCCTGGTTCATGCTATCAGGTGTAAGACACATTTATCCAAGATCATACACTTCTTTTCTGTGATAGGTTTTCCATCTAACATAGAGCTATGGTGCCAAAGAAAGCACTGAATAAGAGTGAATATATAGAGGACATGCGTAACCCAGAAGGAGATATCATATCTGACACTATGCCACACGCCATCGACTCAATTAAATCCTGGAGAGAAATCTATGAACTCCTGGATTACGAAATCAAAAATTATCCTGCTGATTCCGAGAATCACCTTTGGGATATAGCAGAATCAGAGCTTCATAAGATTGCAACATGCCCTTAGCTCATGGCATACAACGACATGATCAATTGGGCCTTGGAGAAGGTTGATCTCCTAACAAGAAGCATTTTAAACGATCAAGCGGTCGTTGTCAGCTCATTCAGGCCAAAGCATATACAAGTAATGTATAAACTCTCACCAAATCCTAAGTACATTTATAATGCTGAATTTATAGCCGAGTTTCAAAGAAAGGAGTCCACTAAGGCAGACCGAAATTATCCCGATTTAATCAAATAATGGTGGAGATGTTCATCGAAATTTAGGGCCGATACCCATGGAATTTATGCCACAACATGTTTGAACGAGTACATGGTCTATGTAGCCATTATGTTGTGTAGACTCTTCGGGAAAAAGAATCCCTACCATTTCCCCGCAGAATGGGTGCCCTCTTTAGAAGAAGCATCAGAAGGATACACTTTTAACTGGAGCAAGATTTTGTCTGATAACCTAGCCCAAGAAGTTTCAAATTACAGAGTTGCAAGATCTAAAGGTCAACCAGTGACCTTTTACATGTCGGCGTACATCATGGACAAAATCTGCTTTATTACTCCATTTCCCCTAATGAATTGGAGTTGGAACATAACCTGCCCCAAACCCATTCATGAGTATCACTCTATGCTATGGGAAGAAAATGCTAAGAATGCGTTTTACGAAATTTGTCATTTTGATAGTAATTCCAATGCATAAAATGTTTTATGGTTGTGAACCCCCTCACATTTCTAAGACAGTCTCAGAAAACCTCAAAGAAATAGCCGTCTGGTTCATTGATGAAAACTTCTCTTACATTAGGGTTTTTGGGTGCTCAATCCCCCCTCATGCGCTTCCAAAATTCCTCCTGGACAGACTGGTATTGAGGGAGGTATCACACCAAATAGTGAAAGGTGGTATTGGAATAGAGCTAAAGGCAGCTCAAAAGAAGTCCTGGCCAATCTTCCCTGTACATATCGGGAAATTTTCATTGATAAACCTAAGCCATTCTAAAGTGGAAGCCAAAGCACTAGAAGAAGTTAAACTGGTAAATATCGAACATAAAAAACATGACCCTTATAAGCTAGTGAACAGACATTTGATGCACTGCAATATGAAAGCCTATGAACACGAAAAGTCTGTTTATGATGATATATTCAAAGAGGTTAAAGCCTATGAGGAGGTATTGAATAGGGTATGGGCGTTATCACCCGACTTATAGACTGGTTTCATGTCCTTCCAAAGTCACAGGCGAAGTTGTTTTCCAAAGATTTTGCAGGGTGAATCACGACCCCCCCTCTAGAGCAGGAAGGGCCTCCCCCAGATTTTGAAACAGATGCACAGGATAAAGCAAATACAAAGGGAAATATGAAGGATATTGAAATGCCTTCACAAGAAACAAAATTTCCTTAGATAGATAAATCAGAGTCAGGGAAAGGAAAGGAGTTGGAAACATCTCCAGAAATCCCTGAGGATTTTCCCAAAAAAGTAGGAGGAACAACATCAACGAAGCTTGGAAGTATTATTACTTCTTTGACCCCATTGTAGTCTACCTATGGAAACCCTCAAGAGGGAGCTCTATATGTTAGTGATCTCGAACCTATTTCTAGGGACGAGATTCCTTCCTCTGATTACTTTTTCAGTAAAAAGAGGAAGGCTATCCTGAAACAGGAAATGCATCCAAGAGGAAACATGATGATAAAAAAGCACAAGATCATTGTAGATGGACAAAAACTTGAAGAGGGGGAATTCACTATAGAAATAGCAGGCACAATGGGAGCCTTGGCATCGGTAAATTTATACTCTGTGGGTAATTTGAGAACTATGTTGCAGCAGAAAGATAAAATGATAACTCATCTACAAAGTCAATTAAAGGAGACTGAAAGAAGTATTAGTCGGGAGAAAAACAAGGGTCTAGAACGAGCTATATTCAATGACATTCAAGAGATTCAAAAACTGAAAGCAATCTTAGATGAAGTAAACCTGAAAATACAGGTCAGTCAAGCACAGGGCCTACAACAAGAAGAAATGAATAAACAATTACAAAATAAGATTAATTCCATTCAAGATCAAGTGGTAGAGCTTGAAATCTTCCAAGCCCAGGTGTTGGAAATACATACAAAGATAGAAAAAGAGCAACATGGAGTGTTCTTTAATCTGGAATTTATTCAGAATTACTTTCAAGAACAAGTAAATCCTTGGAGAATATTCTCCTGAAAGAGAGAGAAGTGAAAGTAGCCAGGACAAATTTTCAAAAAGCAGTGGCTATTTCAACAAAAGAGGAGGTCGGAGAGACTCAAAAGCTATATGTTTAAGAGAATATTAAAGGTGATATAATAATCAAGGTATGGGAGACAAACCTCGCAGAAAACAAGAGAATAACCATAGAGGTTAATGATGACTGTCAAGGAATTTTGGACCTTTTAGAGAAAGCTTCATTGAACATTGGAAGAAACAACTTTTCAGGGTTGTTAGGAGAAATTAACATTGGTAAGCATCAATTAATATTCAAGGAGGATGTGGAAGAAATTCAGGTAGAGATCCCACAAATAAAGGTAATCAATGTCACACAAATTGACAAATGGATAGTGATGCCGAACTTAAAGTTACAAACTATTAAGTTCACAAGAAAAATAATCGAAGACCGTCTGCCTGAACTAAAGAGAAAGTCCTTCCTATTTGAAGCGAAATATATTCTAGAAGCTCCCAGAGTTTTGGTGCATTTTCTGGGGAAATGTATTCACTGTCTTAAAACAGAAGAAGGAAGTTCATCAATGAAGACATAAAGTATTATTTTGAAAATTTCATCATCAAAAATAATAAAGAAGTTAAAATAGAAATGTAAATGGTTCAACATTGCTCATTCATGTAACCGTTAGTCTTCGAAAGTTAGATAATCACCAACATAAAATAAAAGTTTGGTGATCATGTATAAATATAATTCCACAAGACTGAGAAAGAGCCTTTTTGTTTTTTGGGAGCCAATTGTATTAGAGGTTTTCCAATTTACATTGATACAGACAATGCAGAAGAGATTCTGAATTCTGTCAACTTGAAGCTATGTGTTCCTTTACTCCATTTTAATATCTTTCAACAGTTTTCTTTCCATGTCTTTCTAATGAATGATCAACAATAGTTTAACTCAAACTTCTATTGTAGTTTAAATTTATTTGATTATCTAATCATTTACAGTTTTTCCTCTATGATTGCTATCAACAGTTTCAATATCTGTAGGTTAGTTGGATGGTTATATTTTATACTTCATTAGAAATCTCATTTTTCTCTCCTTCTTCTGTTATGATATGAGATTCTTTCACGATTAAAGCCTCATATTCTTCAACAACATTACATTGTTATTATTTTATTATTCTCAAATTACTTCAAGTATAGGGAACGACCTTTATTGTTATTATGTTATTATTTTGAGTTCCAAAATTCCTTTTCTTTTTTATCCCTCAAAACTGAAGCAACAATTTTTAAAAACTTATTTATAATTCAATAAAATTTTACTCCTCATGATTGTCCCAAATAATAGACAGCCTAACATAGAACCTGGCCTTCAAGATCAAACTAGCATTGCTTTGAACTTATTTAACACTATCCTGCAAACATCAACTACCCGGGTCGAATTAGAACGCTCGTGGACAATTATCGAGAGAGATATCAACATCCAAGAACAATGGGAAGCTAGACAAAGACAGTTGAGAAACCAACTCTTATTTACCCTTCACAATTGATTCTCACCCTTTAATTCTCTTTATATTTTCGAATGCNTAGAACGCTCGTGGACAATTATCGAGAGAGATATCAACATCCAAGAACAATGGGAAGCTAGACAAAGACAGTTGAGAAACCAACTCTTATTTACCCTTCACAATTGATTCTCACCCTTTAATTCTCTTTATATTTTCGAATGCCTTGACGGTATACTTTAGAGCCTTAAAGTATAAACTCAGGAACAATAGTGAACATAATTCTGACACAGATGGGGCAAACAAAAGTTGCACGACACCCTCGCCAGAGGTATCTCAAGGTAGTGGCCTTTTTAGAAAACTAACATCATTATCAAATGACATGGTTTCAAGTGTTTCCGTGGGCTCTGATAGGTATACCTTGGCTAGTCTACTTCACTCTTCTGCCCTAAAAGTTTCTACCTCATCCATAGATTTGTCATTGCAAAATTCATTAGCACTAGATTCAGGTTCAAATTTTGTTCCCATTGCAAATTCTGCCTCTTCTCCTGCATAATGTGAGTTTGATGTTAATGATCAAATTACTTCATTTACACATTCTTTCTATACCTTCTTGTAGATTTGCATGAGATTTTTAATAATCTTCCTGCCATAAATAAGGCATTAGTTTATGCACAAAAGATGCTTGCCGATGTGGAGTAAATCAAAGAGGTGCATTGTGAAGTGTTGTCTCATGTTAAAAAGTTTCGGATTGTAGTGGAGGGACTCAGAGTTGCTCTAAATTCAATTGCCCATAGTCCCCTTAAGAAAGAGAAAAAGGACCTGAAAAATCTGAAATTCTATGAGCTGACAGACCAATGCAGGATGGCGCATATCAAATTGATTTCTTGATGTCATTAAGCAAACGAAAGGCATAATTCATTTTGGTTATATCCAAATGGAGGAGACCTGAAACAAATTAAAAAAAGTAGGAGACTGGGTCCCCATCAACCAT
>SNQJ01S0015433.1:0-21512 GCA_010110895.2 Picea sitchensis | reverse complement strand
CCAGTTGTAGCTGGAGAACATTGGGGGTTGTAGCTAGATATTTGGGGAGTTGGAGCTTCCCTCAGGTTGTAGCCTGAGAAACTAGGGGGTTGGAGCCTCCTTCCAGTTGTAGCTGGAAAACAAATGAATTTGGTGCTTCCAATGAATGTAATTTTTCAAGACATGTAAAAAAAGGATTCTGTGGTTTTCTCCTGATTTGGGTTTCCACGTAAAACATTGGTGTACTGTGTATGTGTGTGATTGTTTATTTATTACTTCTCATTATTGGATAATAATTCTACATTGACATAAAATTTAAANAAAAAGGATTATAATTATGCTATTATTGATTCACCGCCCCCCTCTCAGTAATCCAACAATAACTGCATATTTATCCTCGAGAACTGAAGGGTGGAGAAAAAAGGGGTCATTGGGCCATGGGGTTGGTTAAAGACATTTTAGATTTTGATTTTATAATCGAGAAAGAGTTATTATTTTAGTATTTTAGTATTAAGACTTGGTTAACCACAAAATATAGAGAATTTAGAAAAAAAGAAAAAAAAAGGATCTTTGACTAACACATGGGGTTACTTATGTGCATTTTTCCTTATGATTTATTTTATTATCTCACAAACTGACACTTATGTTTGGTTACCTTATCTATCTCATATTTTTTTCAATATCACTCATTACTTGCATAGATTTACTTTCTCTATCAACTACCACACATAAGAGACATCCTTCATATATTTGCTCAAGAGACATTGTTCATAGATTTGCAAGATTTTCTCACGTTGTTTGGATCAATTTTTATTTTATTTTAATTTGGTTGGTTGTGATCTAATGATGCATGATCTTTGTAACCTTCCAATTCATCATTGAAATTGAGCTTCTAGAAGGCCCATGACATCGTAAAGAGGACGATATCCTTGTGTAACCATCTAAAATTCCACATATTTGGTTTATTAAATCCCTTGTAATACAAACAAATCTGTTTGTTGGCAGATTTTGAGATTAGTTGGATAAATTCTAGAGATAGTTTGAGAATAGATAAGATCTAATGGTTATGCTTTCTTTTATATAATGTAAGGTGTAATCATATGAAGGGGTGACGACCAAGTGAATGTAGATCAAGCTAGTCGAGGTGCCATAATTGTGTAATGGTAGAATTTTGTAGGATGTAATGGTAACTTTATAGAACTTTGGTTCTTTGTTGATATATTCCTATGTGTATGAAATCGAGATTAAATGGTGATGAATGATTAGATGTCTTCATAATCAAATCGTGATCATGATGATAATATCCAGTTTGGTTGTATTCTATGTGGTTTGAAGGATATGATATTGAAAATTGTATTGATACCAGACTTTCCATCTAATCATTGTTGTTGTGTGAGGTTGTTAGAAATTGCATGTGTGAAACCACTAATCCATTGTCAAACTCATGGATTTCTCAGTTAGGGGAAATCTATATTGTGGATGGCTGAAGGTATTTCCAACATTTTCATTATGAAATGATCCATTCAGATTTCTACACCTTGGAACTTGTTCGATGGTATCAAGAATGGCACATTTGGTTTTATGGAGCTTATTCTCGAGTGTATCTTATGTATGTTGAATTGTTTCTTAAATTTGTGTTCAAGATAATTTGTGGGCCCATAACCCACAGGTCTGAGATGATAAATCGATCTTCATGACCCCCATATTCAATATTCATCAAGTGATATTAGAGAACGGAATTTTTTCCCATGTGTGAGTGGGTAGATGCAAAAGCCAGAAAAGAGCAAAGGATGCTCAGAACATTCTAGAAGAGAGAACTAGTGACACCAAAAGGTCAATCTCAGGAGAAATCTTGATGAGGTATTGGGTAGCAGGTGTAGAGGCTTGTTGCAAGAGAAAGGCTTGGTTGCAGCTCATTGTTGAGCATTTTCAAGAATCTCAGTTTAATGATGGAGTGATACATGAAAAAATAAGACTCAAGGTTTAATATGGAAAGCAACAATGGAGACACATGATCAGAAGATCATGAAAAATTTAAATCTCAGAGTCTGATGCAAGGACATCGTAGCCTTCCAATTCATCATCAAAATTGAGCTTCTAGAAGGCCTATGATATCCTAAAGAGGATGAGATCTTTGTGTAACCATGTAAAAGTACATGTATTTGGTTTATTAAATCCCTTGTAATACAAGCAAATATTTTTGTTGGCAGATTTTGAGATTAGAAGGAGAAATCCTAGAGATTGTTTGAGAATAGATAGGATATGATGGTTATGTTTTATTTTATATAATGTAAGATGCAATCATATGATGGGGTGATGACCAAGAAGATGTGTATTAGGCTATTCGAGGTGCCATAACTGTATCATAGTTGACATTGACTCAATCTTTTGACATGTGTATTTTATTGTTCACTGAATTACGTGGAGGATGTAGACCTTGAAGCTGATGTTGAAGAGTCTATTGTTACAAAAAAATATAATGTTGGTGTCGAAGAGTTATATGTCCACAACTCTGATGTTGAATTTGATGTTGCATCTGGCTGTGAAATCTTCAAAGTTGTATCAATAATAGATGTAGGTGGTGGTTGTTGCAACTCAACAATAGAAGAGTCATCTTATGTGATGAACTCTTGTGTTGGAATTTTTTTTAGTATGAACTATATAAATATTTGATCCAAGTGGAAATAGGTGGTCACCCACCTATTCCACTGGCTCAAAACAAGGGTTTACACCTTGGCAATATTTCTATAGATTTTCAGTTCCTAAACTTTTGGGGTCGTTTTGACGCCCTAAACAATGTTTTTTGGGCCCGCCACGATCACACTATAGGATTTATCCAAAGTGTGATGGTAAAATGTGTATTCCTCAGATAAACCTTTCAAACGAGCTATTGTGTGCCCCAAACAGATATCATATGCAAACGTTACGCCCTTGGGAAGTTGACATACTAACTACCCCCATCGAGGCCTGCAAACCTTTTGGTGTTTCATCTTCTGGGGTTAGGGTTTTGGACTTTATTTATGATAAAAATGCCTCTCTAGCCTCATTGTAAACATAATCATCATCTTCTTGAAAATTATCGTATCCATCGCATCTCTTATCAGAGATAAGCTGCCACCATTCTAACAAGTCATTCACGCTGTAATTTTATATTTTTACATTCTCTCATTAATTAAAATTGTGCATTACTGTATCTCTGTGTTTATTGCAATATTTTTGTGTATCTCTCAATATCTATATATATTTCATTGTAATATATTTTCCTTCTTTTCGTTCTCTAAATAATCTGGATTTGTGGTATCAGAGCAAGCTACTCCTTTTTGTTTCTTGTTCATATCCCCGACGAGGTCAAGATATAGAGAGTTGGGTCTCGATCTATTTTCCCTCGAGGATAACCTCTCTCACCAGTCCAAGAGACCTCCCATGGTAGAATAGAAGAGGAACGAGGGAGTAGGATATCCCATCAAGTTGTTGCTCGAGGAAGCCCTCGCACAAAAAAATAACGATATGTTGGAGAATTTTTCCCAAATCCTTCAATTATTCTCGACAATAACATGAACGTCTTCATAAAGTAGTCTCTTTGGAGATTATACCCCATTCAAGGTATAAGTTAACTTTGATATTCCCATATTTGAAGGTCAGATCGATGTAGAAGATTTGGAAAATTGGTTAAATTTTATAGAAGGTTATTTCTCTATTCACAATTTTTTTGACAGATAAAATATCACCTTTGTGCTCCTTAAGTCTCTCCCCCATGTAAAAAATTTGTGGGAAACTTACTAGGAGAAAAAATCTAGAGAGGAGTCTGGAATATTTGGGGCTGAGCCCACTTGGTATTTTTTTATGGATGAAGTCAAGGAGAAATATTACCGTGTGGGAAACTATGATGACCAATACATGATATGGACCATGTTGCATCAAAACCAAGACCAAATAGTGTCGAATTTCAAAAACACCCTTCCATACCTTGCACACCAAGATGGGTATCAAAGACTCTCAGTGGAATTTGGTTCTAAAATACCGCAGGATTCTGCACAGGTACACCCAAACCCAAATGGATTTTCTAGACATCTCATCACTAGGATACGCTTACAAATATGTTGTCAAAATCGAGTAGAAATGTAAGCAGTAGAACAAGTGGGAATCTGGGTCTGCAAATCCAAAAAAAACAAAGTATGGTAAAGGAAGCCCTAACTCATAGAGAAGTCAACCTCAAGACAACCAACCCAAGCCACAATAAAAGAAGGGAAATGGGAAGACAAAGAAGGACACTGGGAAGTGGTGTGACTTCCAAAAAATCCCTTGGCACAACACCAATGAATGTCGCTTGAAATAGTCATTGGTAGCCGAGCTCAAAGAAAAAGAGTCGAGCCCGAACTTGGAATCTGATACAGACAATAATAAAAGGAGATAGATAATCGATGTAGAACCCATTTCTATTGTAGTGACCACAACAATACAACCAGAAGAACCAGAGGATCCTGAGGAGGGGAGCACCTTTTCCATTCATAGATGTGGGTGAAGGGGACCCCGTTGCATTTTATTGTTGATAGTGGAAGCCATAAGAACATCATCTCAATAGAGGTCGTCAAGCAGTTGGATTTTCTGGCAACACCACACCCGCAACCATACAAAATTGGATGGTTCCACCGACGGCGAGATCTTCGTGTCAGTCAACAATGTCGCTTTGCATATGGCATCAAGCCCTTCAAGGATGAGGTACTGTGTGATGTTTCCTCACTGAAATTCTGTGATGTTGTGTTAGGCCAGCCAAATATTTGGAGGTGTTAATGTTTTTATGAGTCTCATCCTCTGAGCATCATTGTTACTTTGGGGGTTCATCCCTACATGATACCAGAGATAGTTCTGACTATTGTACCGACAAAACAGTGAGGAAAAGTAATCTTTCATACCGCAAAATTTAGCCTCTTCACAAATTGGTCAGAAGAGAAGAACACTACAACCACTATTGCCTCAGTCTAATACCCTTCTATCCAACAGAAGCAGATCAACAAGATTATATAAGAGCACCAAGATATTCCTACTACACCTATGGGGGTGCCTCCACATTACCCATTCAAATCCAGTTATGATAAATCCATTCATGTTATTCATGTTTCATATTCACCGAAAAATTCCTCCCACACTTAGGCAAATCATGCAACCAGATTGGTTCATAACAACCTTCAGCAAGACAATCAGGGCAACTTCTTTAGCAAGGAAAGAAACTCACCAAGGTTAAGATTCAACAAAAGATTCCCTGGGGACTTGATGCAATAAAATTGATCAAGGCTCGCAAACCTTATGGAGTTTCATCTTCCAAGGTTAGGGTTTTGGATTTTATTTATGATAAAAATGCCTCTAGATCCTCATTGTAAACATCATCACCATATTCTTGTGAATGATTGTAGCCATCAAATATCTTCTTAGAGATAATATGTGACCATTCTAGCGAGTCATTCACTCTATAATTTTACAATTTTGGTACATTCTCTCATTAATAAAAATCGTGCATTACTTTATCTCTATGTTTATTGCAATATTTATGTGTATCTCACAATATATCTGTATATTTCATTGTAATGTCTCTTCCTTCATTTTCGCTCTCAAAATAATTTGGATCAATATCGAGAGAACTTGCTAATGACAATTAATTCTTAGCAAAACCAACTTTGGATTTTGTTGGTCCCATCACAAGATGAATGGGATGTTCAATCCCCTATCCATTCTTACCAAGGCTGCCACTCATGTAGCCCATATTATGCATCAATTTTAACCCAATACCATGAGTTTTCAACTCAAAATATGGTGAAGGAAGCTCAAGAGTGGTCAACAATGCAAAAACAACATTAGAAGTAAGATGTTGTTGCAGATCTTTTTGCAAATAAGCAATAATATCTTCCTTCTCTTTTAAATCAGCCAAAACATTCTCATTGAGAAGAGTGAATTTCTCCTCCATCTCATTAAATAATGTGGTTAAAGTATCAAATTGAGCTTGATGCCTCTCCATTATACCCTCAATGTGTCCATAATACATGAAAAAATAGGTACTCATGTTTTGAAGAGAAATCTTGGATTTCTCTTGTTCACCTCGAAGTTTGCTAACTTATTTGACAAGTTTTAGATTCAGACTCTGAAGGGTGGAGATAACTTCATATTCATCCTCCATTACAATGATTCTCCCTCAATGAATGATACCGAGTGAGATATTCCTGTCCGAGTAGTGATCTGAGATTTTTTTTATCCGTTGCATGAAACTAGAGATCTAATAAAACAATCATATCTCCTATAGTGTGATGTGGGTATTGAATATTTTTGGTCAACTTGGTCATCGTAGGGTGTCTCTCTACAAAAAATTAGATCTACCTAGATCGTGTATTCCAATATATCATTTATGGATCAATGGAAGCTATAGATCCGATAAAACAATTGTATCTCCTAAAATACAATGTGGGTATTAGATATTTTTGGTGAGCGTGAACATCCCTATGCAATGCATTTTTGTACAAAAAATCAAATTTACCCAGATTGTGGATTCCAAGATATGGCTGATGGATTTGTGGCACACTAATCTTGGAGCTGCAATCTACAATCTAATGAATTTTCCAAGAAAAATTCACACCATCAAGAGAAAGTAAGAAACACAATATAGCTAGAGAATCTTACAGAATGTGCGGTGTAAGAAGTTATGATGGTCATAATTCTATTCTTTTTACCCGCATATTCCTCATGAACCTAGAAATAAAGTTCCTATGTGCTTTCTCCTAGAAACAAAGCTCTGATACCAAGTGAATTTTCATGTAAACTTGTCACAGAGAACCTAGATGGTTGAAAAATCACACAAATCTTGTGAGAGAGAAAATAGAAAGAGAGACAAGCTTGAGAAAAAGAATGAATTGTATTAACTTAACATAATAAATGAGTAATACACATGAAAATATATAATACAAGAGAAACAATGCATAAATCTCATGGAGTACATGCACCATAGGAGTGATCTAAAGGAGATATGGACACTAACTCATTATAATGAGAGTCAACTATTGTCTAGTCCCAATTAACTATTTAAGAGGAAACCATTTAACTTAGTGACAAGTGTGGAGACCAAGAATAACACATCAATGCAAAGTAAGTGCACCCTCATGCCCTAAAATCTAGAAAATAGATGCATAAGTGGTCATCCACTATTTAGCCGAGATCAACTATGGCTAAACTGAAGTCCTAACTGAAGTGACAATGCAACATGCAGTATAGGAAGTACCCTATTTTTTAGGGGAATATTATTAGGAGAATATTATCAACTAAAACTTAGGAAAAGTGAGTGTGTAAAATTATGTATTATCTCCAACATGATCAAGTGTGTTGAGAGGATCAACTCTTGGAGTCATACCATAGTACCCTCCTTTGAAAATATTTGTCCTCAAACCTTTGCAGTTAAAGGTTTTACATGCAATGAAACCAAGAATAGAAATTCCTTATTTTCCTATTCTCTTGCTTCCATTGATGATGCTCCATCCATCTAAATTAAATTATTTTTTGTCTTAATAATTGATAGTTGGTTGTTGCATAATTTATTTCCTTTGATTCCATGCATTGTTTTAACATCTCTAAATTTTTGTAGTTGTTAGTCTCTAATGATATTCTAGCGAATAATATTTCTATTATTCCTTATTCTATGAATGTCGTTAATTATTTCATCTTCTTCCTTGGTAATGTTGATATCGATCACATTGAATTGGAAATGAGTGTATTGATATGGTTCCATATTCAATGGTTTTCCTTCAATATACACACCCATATATGTTAGGGTTCTAACCTCCCTAACCCCTCAAGTGGATATAATAATAAGTTTTTCTATGTAATAAAGGATGAAATTAGTATATAGGCCTATTTAATAATGTGAACACATCTATTTAAAAAGACTTATGTTTGGTTACATTACCTCTCTCATATTTCTTTCAATCTCACTCTTGTTGGTTGTGGAGCATGATTATCTTCCTGATTCAGAGGTCTTTGTTTTCAGCTATGTTTATACCCCATGAAGAATTTACACCCCAGAAGATTATACACTCCTCCACATGGGGGAGTGTAGTGGGGGGTTACCCCCCCTATGGGGTTTGGGGGCAAAGCCCCTAAAGAAAAAATTTCCTTGTAAATGTATATTGTAATTTCATAGTAAATCTGGACCGTTCATTATAAGGTCATAGATCTAACGGTAGAAGTTATGTTAGGGTTTTTTACCCTAGAAGGGAACCCTATTTTATGAGGAAAATGTATTGCGGCTATGCATCATTGTGAATATTGTATTCTAAGTGAGGAGACTGCGAGAGAAGAATAGAAAGTTACAACGGGTGTGTTGTAGGTTGTATCCCTTCATTTGTTGGATAATAATAAAGGAAGGAACTATACATTTCTCATGTGGACGTAGCCCACACTGGGTGAACCATGTATATCTATGTCTCTATTGTATTGGGCATCTTTTGTGTTTTATTTCCACATTTGTTTTATTTTATTGCTTTGCGATATTTTTTTTCTAACAAATGGTATCAGAGTGAAAGGTAACTCGTAGGAAAATAGGGTTCCTGGTTCAAGTGGGAGCAATGACGAAGGATGGAAAGTTTAGGGTCGATAAATTTAACGAACAAAACTACCAGCTATGGAAGATGCAGATGGAATTTTATTTATATCAGAAGGATCTATTCCTACCATTAGGTGGAATAGAAAAGAACATGACGGCCATGAAGGACGAAGAATGGGAGGTTCTTGACAGAAAGGAACTAGGAACGATATGACTGATCCTGGAAGCGTCGGTGGCTTTCAATATTTCGAAAGAAAATACAACAAAGGAGTTGATGGAGCTGGCAGCGTCGGTGGCTCACTTGACTCTCTTCCTTCCCACTGGTAAAGATATTGTAATGCATTTTTACCATCAGATTCTCTTATGACCTCATATGGTAGGGGGAATCTATTATAGCCCTAAAATTCCCTACCTATGCATACATGGCATTGGCCTTTCTGCTTGCACAATTTTTCAAATGACTGATGAGGATATATCTTAAAAAAAAAACATTTTTTGGAGCATGTATCCGCCCTGTTGCACTACTTCCTGTGTACATACGCTATTTGTATACTAGACATCCCACGTATATACATTATCTGCATAGTAAACAACCCGCATTTACCTCCAAAAGTTTCAAGGAATTCGACAAAGTTTATAGGCAATCGAGGGTTTCCCAACCAATTCACCCATTGTAGCTCGTCCCCAAACCAAATAACTATCCTTTTTTCATATAAAAGGAGGTCTTGGGGTCCCATTCCAATATCAAGCATTAGAACGAAGATACTCTGCCAAAATCCCTTCCCCCTTTTTCCCAAGATTTACAGCCCCTTCTAAGATTTGGCCTTAGCATTCCCCCCTCCATCCCTCTCCTTATACAATCCCTTCCCTATTTCCCAAGGAGATCAATTTATTGTGAGAGGTATCATAGGAATGATGCACTTGGAGCAATAGTAAGAGGATCTCAGACCAGGTTCGTGGAGTGTTAGCCGACGAGAAGTTTGTAACTATTTGTAATCTTCACATCTGAATAAAAGAGTTTTTTTTTTGTCCCAAATATTGTGTTTTTGTGATTAATTGATTAATGAATTTACATTTATATCTGAACTCTAACATTGATAAGTAGAGATAGAATATCTTATAGCTTTGTTGTCTAAATTGATTACAGGTTAGCTTTGGGAGGAGACCAACAACCCAAGAAACTACAAAGGAGAAGGAGGTCTACACCAGTTGAAAGGACCTAAGGTAAACTCTCTTTTCATGATCTTGTATTTTAAGTTTAGATTGTTTGGGGTAGTTTAGAAATAGAACCATATTTTAAGGGATATCATTGCTCTGCCTGTACTTTGACCCTGGTATAGTAACATGTGGATTTTCCCCACTAACACCAGCAGAGCATAGTTCAAGTATAAAATAATTCACAAGACAATCCTTTTCCATGCTTTCTACCCCTATTTATACTATTTGTATCTTACAGAGAACATTATAGAGGAATAATTTTATAAATATGGAACCTTATAGTAAGTATTCTTATTTAGACATGTTCACATTATTACATAGGCCTTATTTACAAATGTGATCCTTTATTACATAAAAAAATATATTCTAGCGCTATAAATAGGGATCCTTGTTCTTTTATATATACCCTATTGAATTATTTCTATCTTAACTTGTCTGGCATTGAGAAGAGAAAGTCGTAAAAAGGATCACTAAATACATACAATACAGATCACTAATATAATGTCATAAAACATATACATGAAATGCATCGTGCATACACCTCAAAGAATCATGAAAGAATAGTCGATAAGCCATGAGTCATTTATTTTCTACAACTTAGAAAGGTCCTACAAATCTAGGAAAGAGTTTAGTACCCTTTCTAAACTTGTTCGAACTCTTATGCGGTTTGACCCACAAAAGAAATATGTCACCAACCTCATAATTGCAGTCAATGCGATGCGCATTAGCATAACTCTAATGCGAATCATGTGCTTCTTTAATCTTTTTTATTATCGATTTCATCTGTTCTTCCATTTCTTGGATCACTTATGATCCCACCAAGACCCTATCCTCAAGTCGATCCCAACTCAATGACGTCCGACATGGTCTCCTGTAAAGAAACTCAAACTATGTCATCTTAATCGTACTTTGGTAGTTGTTGTTGTATGAAAACTCTACCAATGGAAAGAAGTCTTCCCAACGTTTTTGTTGATCCATTACATACATATGCAACATATCCCCCAAAATTTGGTTCATTCTTTTTGTTTGTCCATCTTTCTTTGGATGATACGTTGTACTAAAATTCAGTTGTGTTCCCAAGTCTTCTTGGAAATTGGTCCAAAACCATCCTGTAAACACTGATCCACAATTGGATATGATCTTTCTTGGTACTCCATGTAACATCACAATCTCTCTAACAAAATCTCTAGCTATATCCAATGCCTGATACATCGTACGCATTGGAATAAAGTGTGCACTCTTCGTCAAAGTGTCAACTACCACAAAAATGAAATTGTGTCTTCTTGTCATCGGTGGAAATCCAACAATAAAATCCATCGAAATGACCTCCCATTTCGATTCAGGAATAGCGTGTGGTTGTAACAATCCTGTTGGATTTCTATGTTCATCCCTCACTTGTTGATATTCTAGACATATCGCCACATAACTAATTATATCCAATTTCATTCCTTTCTAGAAGAATAAAGGCTTAAGGTCTTCCTTCATCTTCATGACTCTCGGGTGAGACATGTAAACTTCTCGATGAGCCTCTCTTAAGATCAAAATTGTTAATTCATCGTTAGGTGGTACATAAATTTTGTTGTTATGTCTCAACAATACATTATTGTCCAATGAATAACCTTCAAATTTCGGTGTCATCATGATATCTTTTCCGGTATTATCCTTAACTTCCTTGTACCAATCATCGTCAATCTGTAGAGCTAGAATATTTTCTCGCAGATTCTTCTTAAGATTTATTACCAAGAATATGTGTGGTCTCCAATTCAACGCATCTTCTACTATGTTCATCATTCCTTTAATGTAATTAATCTCAAAGTCATATTTTCTAAGTAATTTTGACCAACGCCTATGTTGCACATTCAAGTCACTCTGAGTAAATATATGATACAATCCACAATGATTTATCTTTAATTCAAATTTTCATCCAATCGGATAATGTCTCCATACTCTCAAGGAATATACAATTGCTAATAACTCCAAGTCATGTGTTTTGTAGTTTTCCTCATGCCTTCTCAACTTCCTTGAGATGTAAGCAATCACTCGACTGTCATGCATCAAAAATCTTCCTAGAACTTCCTTGGATGTGTCCATGCATACCAAGAATTCTTTGTCAGGGACCTTCAGTATCGACGTTGTCGTTAACAACTCTTTGAGCTTCCGAAATACTTCTGTGTATTTATCATTCCATACGAATTCCTTGTTTTTCTTTTGCAATTCCATAATTGGATTTGTTATCTTCAAAAAACCTTCGACGAAATGTCGGTAATAACTTGCTAGCCCCATAAATCTACGTACTTCTTGTATGTTTGTTGGATATGGAAATTCCATAATAGCCTCTACTTTCATTGGATCCATGACGATACCTTCACCAGATATGATATGTCTCAAGTAATGAATCTTCGATTGGTAAAAATAACATTTCAATAACTTCTCGAACAATTTGTTTTCTCTTCTACATTGTAGAACCAATATGAAGTGTTCGTCATGCTCTTCTTTCATTCAATAATAAATCAATATATCGTCAATGAATACTTGTACAAAATTGTCCAAATATTCACAGAATACCCCATTCATCAAACTCATGAATACACCCGAGGAATTTGTCAATCCAAAATGTAAAATTGTGAACTCATAGTGTCTGAATCTCATCTTAAATGTGGTCTTAGGGATATCTTCCTCTTTGATCCGTAACTGGTGATATCCTAATCTCAAGTCAATCTTAGAAAACACAGTTGCTCCCTTCATCTGATCAAATAAATCATTAATCCTTGGCAACAGATATTGGTTCTTAGTCGTAGCCTTGTTCAATTGACGACAGTCAATACAAAGCCTCCATGATTCATCCTTCTTTCTAACAAAAATCACTAGCACACCCCATGGTGACACACTTGGACATATAAGCCCCAAGTCTAACAACTCCTTCAATTGGATTTTCAACTCCTGCAATTCAAGCATTGACGTTCGATATGGCATTCTCATAATCAGTTATGTTCCAGGTTTCAAATCTATGGTAAACTCAAGTTCCCTTTCTGGAGGAAAATCTGGTAGTTCCTCCAAAAATATGTCTGCAAAATTTGATACTACCAGAAGGTTTTCTAGTCCCTCCACCTTGCCCTTTTCATTAAGTGCTAGGATGGAATATAACTTGCATCCCTTGTGCATATTTTTCTATAGTTGTAGGGAATAAATCAATCTCAGTGAAACCCCCTGGTTTCTTCTTACAATCACCCTAATCTATCCCAAATAATCTGCCAAACTTAACCATTTCATCTTGCAGTTAAGTATTGCATCATGCGATTCCAACTAGCCCATACCAATTACTATGTCATGATATCCTAAGATCGTGACATATAGGTTGGAATTTGTTACAAAATCACCCAAGCTAATGCTACAATCCATCTCCAACTTTCTATTTGGCACTTGATGCCATTTCTACGTATCTAAAATCGTCCTTTTCAACTTCCTTTACCTTAATTCTCTTAAGCATTGCACTATAAATAAAGCTCTATGTAGCACCTATATCTATCAAAATACTAAAATTTTGATCGGCGATCGTACCTAACGTCGCAAGAACAATGGACTGGTGCTCAACCTGGTGGTTGTGCACCACTTCATGTATCATGTGGGACTTGCCCAAATCTCCAACTGTAGTGGATCCTGATGATCTAATTGCTTTGAATTTCTCAATCGAACAATATCATTGGTAATGTGGTTCTCCACATGTCCAACATCCATTCTTTGGTCCAGTGCTCCTGGTCCCCGAAGTAGAATATGTTGGCCTAGAATTCTGTGATCATGGTATGTTTTATTGAACAGGACTAAACTATTATTGTTGTTGCAGACGACTTTGTTGTTGTTGTTGTGGTGCTCTATAAGAAGTCCTCTCCTAAGGAGTCTATCACCGTGGTGTCAAGAACATAGCTCCTATGGATGTATCTCGATTCCCAGAAGTCTGTATGGCTGGTGTCTAATGTTGGTGTGCTCTTAATGTCACATGTCCAGTCTGTCTTGAAGGAGTCCTAACCTGATCCCCACTATTTAGTTTTTCCTCATCTATGAGAGCCTTCTGAACTGCATCGTACAATGTCTAACGCATCAAGATCCTCACTGTCACATAAATGTTGAAGTTAAGCCCAAACATAAACTTGTAGACCCTTAACTTCCTCGTGTTCAAATGTGGAGCATACCTAAGTAGCTCCATGAACCTTGCCTCATACTTCGGTACCGTATGACTACCCTGTTGTAAGGAGTTGAATTCATTAATTTGGAGCTAAACGAATTCATCGTACAAGTACCTCTCCTGGAATCATTCCTCGAACAATTCCCATGAAATGTCTTCCATGGACATGTTTAGTTAAGGTAGGAGTGTTGTCTACCAAAGTAGGGCACTCCCTTTCAATTGAAAGACAACCATGTGGAATTTCATGTTGGAGGTGTATTCACAAAGTGCAAAGCACATTTCCATGTTCTCCAACCATGCCTTAGTGGCTAAGCCATCCGTGGCACCCCAGAACTGAGGAAAATTCATTTTCTCAAGTTCTCTATGTATACTACTACTACCAGTTGGAGCGTGTTTTGAACCCTCATTGGGAACAAATGCTCTTCCCTCATCTCGATCCAAGTGGTTGATCAATGCCTCTCACATCCTTTGGAAGGATCTCATCATACCTACACATCTCCCACAACAACCTTCTCCTGCTCAGTAGTCTACTCATCTCCTTGAGGGTTAGATCCCTCTGGCATGGATATTATAGGAGGAGGCACACCTCTTCCTCCTGCACCAAGACATCTACTTCTCCTGCATCCTCTAACCATGATTACCTACATGGAAAATTTCAAAATTTATGAGTGATACATTTCTAATCATTTTATTTAACACATTGGAAGACGTAACAGTCCAATATCACAAGGATGAACCCACTTTGATACCATATGTAACGTCCCTCATCACACAACATAAATGTAAGTGATTACTACAAGTAGAAAAATCAATATTTTTTTTTTTAACATCAGTTAGGACAAATGTTATGCAAAGATAGCATACATCAATATTTACACATTCTATTCATTAGAATGTGCACATACATCCACCTTCTATAATTGAAGTGAAACTATAAGTTTGTACTTCATTGACTAGTTCAACATAAATTGGATATTACTACTAGATTTTTTTTAATGAAATAACAATCAACCTATCATGTATTGCCTTTAAGGATTGATTATATGGTGCTTTTTAAATTAATATAGACAATGAAAATGCAACATTCTACCGTACTTGATCAACATAAATAAGCAATTTTAGACGTAATAGTTAACTCCACTCAATTATAAATTAATATTCAAATAAATAAATCGAAGTCATTAATCAAAGGTCATTTCCAAATTTATCAATAGCAAGATTACCAACATATTATATGGACTACTATTGAGATTTCGAAGGTTGGATTAATTGGCGCCCATGGTAAAGATCAACATATCATTATTTACATAATTCTTAGTTATGGATTAAGAACAACATAAGTAATAGTTTTAATATGTTACCTACTTATAACCCATTTAATTTATAGCTGAAATTAATACTTACTCAAGGAAGAAATATCTTAGATAAAGTTAGGGAAATAGTAGACACAACACAAAATGCAATTATAATAAAGTATATTCGCAACACCTAAATATTAATAATTATGTAGCATTCTTGAAATAACATGAATAAATATTTGAAGATAACCCTCTTAGCTTGAGAAGGATCCCTTATACTAGCAAGGACATTAGATCTTAACATTAGGGACATTCACCAAATCGTAAGGTTCAATCATGCTTAAAGACTTGGTTTCCTTATTCATGATGGAAATATACATATAGAACATCATTTCAATGATATGTTTTAATCACCTAAGTTATAAAAACAATTCTAAGTTATATGAAAACCATTCTAGTTATTGAGGACATTACAAATCGTTGCAATTTAATGCGTCTAGTAATTAACATAATTAATAGTTGTAAGTCCAAAGGTTTGTCCACCAATCGCAAATAGTTTTATTTAAGTGTGATAATAATAACATGAATAAATATTTGAAGATAACCCTCTTAGCTTGAGAAGGATCCCTTATACTAGTGCTGACATTGATCTTGGACATTAGGGACATTCACCAAATCGTAAGGTTCAATCATGCTTAAAGACTTGGTTTCCTTATTCATGATGGAAATATACATATAGAACATCATTTCAATGATATGTTTTAATCACCTAAGTTATAAAAACAATTCCCAAGCCATATGAAACCATCTCTAGCCATTGAGACATTACAAATCGCTGCAATTTTAACGCCCAGTAATTTAACATAATTACTAGTTGTAAGTCCAAATATTCTGGTCCACCAATCTAAAATAGTTTCCATTGTTTGTAGATAACATATATATATATATATATATATATATATTTTGCAAAATAGTTTCATTTTAAGTGTGATCATATATATATATATATATATATATATATATATATATATATATATATATATATTGGTTTATCCCATTTAATCCTATGACACGCGATCACAGGTTATGAGCATTCATTATGGGTTTTTAAACTTCATGGTGTGGAAATATTTTGGGTTTTTAAACTTCATGGTGTGGAAATATTTTAATTGTAAAATTATTATTGCATGCTATTAATGATGATTATATTTTATTTATATTATTTTCAGCGTACTTTTATTATATTCTCTAATTTTATTATATTGTATTTCTTTGATCCTGTATAATATTATTAATAACTATATTGAAAATTTGAAAGAAATAAGTAAAATAAATTAGAGTAGGAAGGTAAGGGCTAAGAATTGTTGTACAATAAATAAATAAAATGCATGTAAAGTTGAGTAATTCTTCTTCAGTTATTATCAATAATATCAATTACTTTAAGTATTGTTTGTATGATTATTTTTACATTATTAATTACACTTCTTCTCTCATAAATTTGAATTTTAAACTAAAACCTAACTCTAATACTAAATATTAACCTAGATCATTTATTAACATTAATATTTAATCATTATATATTAATAATCTTAATCTTCAAAATAATATTATTAATAATCTTAAAGTAAAGTAATATTGTTAATGTTTAAATGTAATATATTATTTATGTTTAAAACTAATGTAATATTAATGTCAAAAAATAATTTTATATTATTAATGTATTAATTTTATAATGTGATAATATACTATTAATGTAAAACTCATTAATAGTAATGAATAAATATAAAAATCTACCAATAAAATAATAAATAAATATAGAATAATATAGTAACAACAAATTAATAATAATGAAAAAATATAGTAATCTACCAATAAAATCATAAATAAATATAGAATAATATAGTAGCAAAGAAATAATAAATAAATATAGAATAACATCACATAAGTGGATCAAAGCCCACCCCCATGTCCTTCAAATTGAAAAGTCCCCGAGGTGTAGGACAGTCAGTGACGGAGTGTGTTGTTAAGCCACTCCGTGATGTTAAAGTCACCGGTTCGAAACCTGCGGGGACAAAAAATCCAACCATGTTAAGGGTTGGTGTGGCTCAGGCCGGGTGCGATCCCCGGGTGAGATCCCCGGGTGATTTTGACGGCTTAGATGCCCCTGAGTCGCGCTTTCTCAAGCCACAGGTTAATCGCAGGTCCTGCACAAATTAACAAACAAAAAAAAACATAGTAAGACTAAGTTTTACTATTTTTTAAAAGTAATAAATAAATATAAAATAATATAGTAATTCTAGGTTTTATCCAAAGTAATAAATAAATATATAATAAAATAGTAAAAGTAGGTTTTAGTATAGGAAATAATTAATAAGGTTAAATATATTTATAAAATATAAAATACAATTTATTAAAGTTCTACTATAAATAAATAAAGTTCAATAATTAACATTTTAAACTTTAAAAATTTATGTTTAATAAATTTTTAAAGTTTATAAATTTAATAAAGTTTTAAAGTTTTGTACATTTAATTGGATAGATTTAATAATTTTAGACAACTTAAAAAAAAAAAATTAAACATTTTCTTTGTAAACTTTTCTTATTTTATTCTTAAATGATATTAAATTTTGATGAATACTTTATTCTTAAATGTAAAAACAACCTAATAATTGTCAATATGGCTCAATCTATTCAAGTTATTCATCTTACTACATTTAAAATGTCACAATATGACTTAATTTTAATGTTTACTTCTTAATTTATGAAAGTGAAATTTAATCTCTTGCATTTTTACTTATTTTTTCAATGCTATCTTCTTGTATGTCACAAATATCAATGCCAACCTCATAAAATTATTTCTCTCTAAATGTGGCTATGTGACACACTCTCCAATGTAAACTACAAGACCAACTTCAAACAAAAAATATATTTCTCTTCAAATATATTTTAGAGTGAACCACAAATTGTTTTAGAGTGAACCTCTTAAAATATTACTATTAAAGTCTCTCATTATGCAATAACATTGAAGTTGAGTTCAACGATATGCTTGATTATAACTCTCATAATGTGCCATTTTCTTTAATTCATCCTCCTATTTTGTTTCTCTTAAAATCAGACAATGTTTTATAAAATTTATCTTGACCATACTAAAAACTTATCCCAATGTTGCAACCTGACGAACATAGTAATATTGAAATGTGACAAACATAGTAATGTTGAAATGTGATGAACATATTAACATCAATGTGATGAACATAGTAATGTCACAATCTCACAATCAATGAAATGTCGCTATGTGATGAACGTTGCCCTGTTGTTGGAATCTGAAGAGCCATCCCTTTTGTCACAATGTGATGAACATCGTAACGTCGCATTTTGACAAACAATGTAATGTCACAGTGTCACAAACATAGTAATGTTGCAATATGACAAACATAGTAATGTTGCAATATGACAAACATAGTAATGTTGCAATGTGACGCAATATGATGAACATATAATGTTGCATGAACATTTAATGTGTTGCAATGTGATGCAAATGTTGCAACACATAATGTGTTGCAATGTGATGAACATATAATGTCGCAATGTGACGCAAATATCATGTTGTCGCAATTTGATGCAAATATCCTTTCATCACAATGTGACATAAATATCATGGCATCATAATGCGACAACCATATTATCGTCATCGCAATGTCACAAACATAGTCTTCTTGTCAAATTTTGACGAGCATGGCCTCCTCATCACAATCCAATGCAAATATCATGTCATCACAATGTGACGCAAATATCATGTGATAGCAATGCAACGACTATAACCCTGTCGTCACATTCTCATGAACATTGCCTCCTTGTCACAATGTGATGCAAATATCATGTCACTGAAATATGATGAAAATATCCTGTCATCGCAATGTCACACAAATATCATATCGTCGCAATGCAACGACCATAACCTTCTTGTCGTAGTGTGACGAACATAACATCGTCTCAATTAATGCGTTAAGGCTATGTTCAACGTAGGCTATTTACTAAGGCTATGTTTGACCTAGGCTATTTAATAAGGCTATGCATCAATACTTTATTAATGTATTAGTATGGTCATTAAGGTCCTAATTATGTATTACTAAGGTTAGTAAGGTCAATGTATTACTACTTTAGCAATGTATTAATTACGCCGATAGGCGTCACCCCTATTGGAATTGATGAGTTAATGAAGATTTTAATTACAAATTCCAATCTTGTGGCCAACATTTAAAGATGCGAGCATATTCTTAGTCGTCCTCCCAATTCAAAGAATAAGATTTAATCCTGATAACTCCCTTGCATTTATAAATGAATCTGTTAACCTATTTATTTTTTCACATTTACCTAATCATATTATGAAATTACTATCCAGCCATATAATTGTCACTGTTTAATTGATTACCAATAATTAATATCTATACAAATTTTTTCTTGCCACGTTTGGATTATTACTAGGCATTGCTTCATCTTCATTTCCACGGATCCCGTGTATGTGAACTGTGATGCCACGTTTTGCGTGCGTTTCTGGAGAGCCGATAGGTGAAGAGCGCAGAGTTGGCACGTGAAGAGCGCAGGAAGGTGAAGAGCCTAGGAAGGTGAAGAGCCTAGGAAGGTGAAGAGTTGGGTGAAGAGTCGTAGGGTTTTAATTGTGCCTCACACATTTCCATTTCTGGTCCGATGTTGTTAAGTTTTAATTCTGGGCATTTCATATAATTTGTTTTAAATCTATCTTCATACATGCTAATACTTTTATTCATTGTCATGCATGTTTCACTCTCATGAAAGTTGCAGTTCCAGTTCGAGTTTGAGAGGACAATGATAAAGTATCTGAAATTTATAATTAGGGTTTACAATTTTTAATTTTTAGTTATTAATTATGTTTATTAATTCTTATATGTAATGTAATTTTGCAGGGTTTATGTAATGTACCAGTTATTTGGCCACCATCGTCACCGAAGTACCTTTTAGTAGCAACTATTTGGTCGGTTACAGACGCAATGGTAAAGTCGGATCCAAAAGCAACAAACTCGTAGACTCATATGCAGAGCCTTTAGTGGATTCTATTCTATATTCGGGTTATTTTGATGGATAGATATTCTGATCAAACTTGTATATTACATTTATTTATTTATTTATTTATTATATCAATCATTTCAAATTTTTTTAAACTCTTTGGAACACTTACAGAACACTTACAGAGGTTGGAATACACTGCTGGAAAAATCGACCATTTCCCCAGCTCTTTTGCATGCTACACCGAACCGTATACTCTATTAAACCACACCGGACCATATACTCTTACTGCGTACCCTCCTCGTGGGACAAAGAGATAAATTAGTATAAGGATCATTTCAATTTTTTTAAAACTGTTAAATATAATTTTCACTCTATATTTTTGTTATAATCCATAATATCAATCATTTCAATTTAAAAAAAAAGAACTGTTAAAGATAATATATTATATAAATTAATGCTTGGAAAAGTCTTGAAAATTAATCCAGTGATCTCCAAACCAACCAATTGATTACGATAAAGATAATACCGTATACTCTATTAAACCGCACCGGACCATATACTCTTACCGTGCACCCTCCCTGTGGGACAAAGAGATAAATTAGTATAAGGATCATTTCAATTTTTTTAAAACTGTTAAATATAATTTTCACTCTATATTTTTGTTATAATCCATAATATCAATCATTTCAATTTAAAAAAACATTGTTAAAGATAATATATTATATAAATTAATGCTTGGAAAAGTCTTGAAAATTAATCCAGTGATCTCCAAACCAACCGATTGATTACGATAAAGATAATAAATTATATAAACTCATAATTGTAAAATCCTTGCAAATTAATCTAGTGATATCCAAAACTAACAGATTATCTGCATAGTAGAACTGCATGCAGCATGCAAGTTCTAGAAATATTATCTGCATAGTGGAACCACATGCAGCATGTGAGTTCTAGAAATCTATGATACGACAGCTTTGCTTTGAGGATGAGACCAGGTGGGTTACTGAAGAAGGATGGGGTTTTCACTGTTCTAAGAGTTTTGGAATTTTAAATATAAGCACAATAAGAGTGATTAAGAGTGATTGAAAAACCTGCGCTCTCCAATTCCCAATGATTTGCACATGCAGACAACTCAGAATGTTGCATATGCCTACTAGGTTCCTGACAAGTTGCGCCCAATTTCTCTCTTTAGTGATAATTCAAAATTAAATCC
>SNQJ01S0015432.1:134627-155026 GCA_010110895.2 Picea sitchensis | reverse complement strand
AGACAAAGTAGGTGGCTGGAATTTCTGTGTGAGTACGACTTTGAGATCAAGCATATCAAAGGAAAGGAGAATAAAGTGGTTGATGCACTCAGCAGGAGGGTGCATGAATTACATGCTACAGCAATTAGCATGTATCAGACTGATATTAAAAGTAGAATTCTGGAGGCTGCAAATGTAGATCTGCAGTACAAAGAATTGGTAGCCCAGCTACAGCAGGGTAAGACACCACAGAAGATGGAAATTTATAAATTGGAAACAGATGGAATACTGTTGTACAAGAACATAATTTTTGTACCCAATGTCTAGTGCTTGAAAAAAGATGATTTTGCAGGAGATGCATAATTTGCCTTATGTAGGGCACCATGGATATCAGAAAACAGTAGCAACGGTCAAGAGCCATTACTTTTAGCCAGGTATGAAGAGAGAGATCATTGAATACATCGCCAGATGTATGGAGTTCTAGAAAGTTAAAGCTGAGCATAGGCACCCAGCAGGGTTGTTGCAACCTTTACCCATTCCTGAGTGGAAGTGGGAAGTAGTAAAGATGGATTTTATTATGGGATTGCCCAGAACAGCCAAGATGCATGATTCGATCATGGTGGTGGTGGAAAAGATTAGAAAAGATGCCCATTTTATTCCACTGAAAACTATTCACAAGGCAGCAGATGTTGTTGATATTTTCATAAGGGAAGTGGCACGATTGCACGGAATTCCTAAAATGATTGTGTCTGACAGAGACTTGAAATTCACCTTGAATTTCTGGAAAGGATTGTTCAAAGGATTCAGAACGAATCTGAACTTTAGTACAACATATCATCCTGAGTCCGATGAACAAACAGAGAGGGTGAACAGAGTAATAGAAGACATACTGAGAATGTATGTGATGGACAAACCATCAAGATGGGAAGACTACCTACACTTGGTAGAATTCACCTACAAAAATGGGTATCATGCATTGTTGAAGATGAGCCCATTTGAAGAACTTTATGGAAGAAAGTGCAATACTCCAGTGAGATGGGATAATCCAGCTGATAGAACAGTAGTTGGGCCAGATTTGCTCAAGGAGATGGAGGACCAAATGATAAAAATTAAGCAAAATTTGAAAGCTGCCCAAAACAGGCAGAAAAGTTATGCTGATAAGAACATAACCCACAGAGAGTTCAAAGTGGGTGATCATGTTTTCCTGAAAGTGAAAGCTAACAGGAGTTCCTTGAAGCTGGGAAGTTGTGCCAAGTTGGCAGCCAGATTTTGTGGGCCATTTGAAATCTTGGAAAGGATTGGGTCAGTTGCATATATGCTTGCATTACCTGCATCCATGACTGTAAATAATGTGTTTCATGTTTCATTGCTTAATAAATATATACCAGATGCTAATCATCTTATCGATTGGAATGTGATTCAGGTGGAACAAGAAGGTGTCCTGCAAGTGCATCCTGTGTGCATATTGGACAGGAAAAACAAACAGCTCTGGAATCAAGCTATAGGGCTTGTAAAGGTCCAGTGGACCTGGTACGGTCCTGAGGACATGACATGGGAGCATGAAGATGTTATGCGGGCAGAGTACCCGCATCTTTTTGGTATGGTCTCGAGGACATGACATGGGAGCATGAAGATGTTATAGCAAGTAGTAATTCGCAGATCTTTGAAAAATTTTGAAAGCTTGCAAGATGTAAGGTAAAGTTGCAATCTGCGATGCAAAAATAAGGAGGGAGTGTAATGTCCCTACGTCGAGCCTTGTCAGGAATCATGTCTATGAAGTATAAAGTTTGCATTTTCATGAATTGAATTATAGTTTTATAGGTTGGTGGAGCCAAGTCATATAAGTTTGCTAGTGGGCTTATGTGTTATTAGACAAGGGAGCCTAAGTGTTGAAGGCCAGGAGCCGGATTTTTGTACATGTAATTATGCAATGCGATAATACAAACATCTTCAAGGTATGACCAACCACGATGAATGAGGATGGGGACTAAGACCCACAAAACTCGTAAGGAGAGGCTAAGAGGTTGGAAGAGGGCTAACTGAGGGGCTTAAACCCCAGAATAATATTAGCCATTACTATTCCAAAGATGTGTAAATGTGATGTTTTATCCTAAGTTCTTTGAAGGGACGAAGGACTTCAAATGGAAGAACGAGCTTCATGGTGACACAAGGCCAACCCAAGCACATGCAGCTAAACTATTGAGTTGAGCCATGATGGGGTTCCTCCTCCATTCCCATCATTAACCGCCCGAACCGGAATCTTGTATGACCTCCGTAAGAATAACAATTCTCATGCAACTCAAACCAAAAGGCCTCGTGGTTTATTTCCTCGAGGGAGCCAGACACCCTTTGTCAAAACCATCAAGTCTGTGTTTGACCTTCATGTGGATTTATTATCATGCATCCATGAAACCCATAACTGTGAGTCTATTCTGTATGGATGTTTGGGAAAACCGAATGTCCTATAATTTTTGAGCCCGGGTTGTTGAATCATCGGTTCCATTTCATCCGCTTGGGGAAACCCGTGGTTTCGGCTGGTCCCCATTGATCACCGTGGCTCGCCGCCACGCCTTGGCTAGGTGTGGTTTGTTATTGTTATATGTCTCGCTTGTTGAGCCTTGTTGTTTTTCTACTTAGTACTGAACGATATTAAGGAAATCGGTTGTATGACCTGTGTGTAACCTCTCTAAGTGAGGGAGTTGATTGTTGTTCAAGAGGCAGGTTTTACCAAGTTTATATTTTAATTTCCGTGAGAGAGTAAAAGAGGAAGGAGAGAGCTCGAAGGAACCCTCAGAGCTACCACAGCTTGGATATTTCCAGTCCTGGTCATTGAAGCCCATGCAAGGGAGGTTAGCAATCAAAGAACTGTCTAGGTGATAGAGAAGGTGTATACCTCGTGGATCTTAAAAAATGAAGAAGACTTGAAAAACTTGAAAAATTATTGCAGTAAGTGAATGTTATGTGTTTAAAGCAATGGATCAACTTTGCAAACACATAGATTTTCCTCAAAGGATTACTTATGCAAATTACACATTAATAACAACATAATCAATGAACATAAGCAATACAACACAAGCAATCGATAAAGGAGTTCTCACCCTCTTATGGGCTACATCTCCTCGGTCCAAATTCCAATGGATCATTATTATTAATCTTCGCTCAAAAGTGCTCAAAAACATGTCTTCTAATGCTCAAATTGACAAACCGACCACTCCAATGGCTTCAAAGCTGCCTCCAAAACCCTTCGTCTGGCTCTTTCTAAGACTCCTCAATCGGTCGACAATGAAGAAGCTCTGAATTTGGAAGTCCCTTCAAGCTTGTTGTCTCGCATCTACAAACGCACTTTCTTCATCAACCCGCTCATACGCATTTTGCTGAAAACTCCAAGACGGCGCTAACTGCGTTAATCTGGTGCAAACCGTAGAACTAAGTATAACGCCTATCCTAACCGCCAGTAATCTCGGGCATATGGTGCATAGGACTGCGCACAAGGCATAAAGGTGGTTAACTGTTACAACCGTGTAACTCCCCTGCCTGTGTCATGTAAGTATATGGTATTCGTGATATGACCAAGGGTCATATCAAAACCCTGCACCAACAACCACGCGCATATTATTATACCAATGCAATATATGTCATATAACAAATTGACTGCCTGGCTAAGCCCCGGTCCGACCTCCCGCCAATACAAAACACATGTTAATTTAAAACAAATGTTACACACATATGTTACAAGGAATAAGCGGTGGCGTAATGTTTGGGTGGAGGTTGTAAAGGATTTATACAGTGTGGAGGTCTAGGTCGAACCCCGCTGACTCCCATAACATTTTACATACAACCAATACCCAAATAATGAGTGACACGTATACCTTGATCAGCCACGTGGTCCTCATACTCTCCACATTTCACAGGACACGTGTCATCCCCTTATCTTCACAATCATCAACCAATAAAACTTTCCACGTCACCTCAGACGATCAGACGCAATTGCATCGGTCCTCGCTTAATTAAACCGTGCCGTGACCGTATCGACCGGGTAATAACAAGATCAATTTATTTTTCCCTGCTTGGCTCTCGACGAATGATCAGCGGAGCATCTTCCATACTCCACTCGCTTCACAAAGTAATCACCGAATTAGAAAGACGAGACGGACGCATTGGCACTATTTTTGTCGCATTCTCAGCACTTTGAAATTTGAGCAAAATTGATCCCCGGACACACCTCCCATTAGAAGCTTTGACCTCCAAAGACTATTTCTACCATGTGAAGATGAGGGTATAGTCCCTCACCCTTCCAACCTCAATCCACTTGGTCTCTAGTTTGATTCGTCCCTTTAAGACCAACCGCAAATACTACATCTCTCTCGCCAAGTTCAGATCCTCCGCCAAGGATGGTGTCTTCCGCAATGCTAGATAATTGAGAAAATCATCTATGGAAGGAATCTAAACATGCCTCCTTTGATCAATCACTGGATGCCCATACAACTTCAAATTCTCAACATTAACAATCAGAGATACATCCGTGACATAAGTAGGGCAAATCTAAATTAAAAGCATTGTTACCAATCTTGCCGACAATCTTGAAAGGACCATATCGAATTGGTTCTAACTTTTTACCTTCTCCTTTAAGCCTCTCCTCATCGATGTAAAGAAAAACTTCATCGCCAACTTTGAAACCGTGATCAACACCATGCTTTTCATGTCTCGCTTTGTACTCCTGACTCTTTTCCAACTTCTCATGCACCACTTGATGTATCGACTAAACTTGTTCAATGAACTTCTTTCCTCTATCAATGTCATATTGACCATCGATGCTAATATCTTCCCAAAGATAAAATCTAAAGTACGAATAAATAGCCAAACACATGCTTCAAATGGCGATGTTCGAGTTCAAGAGTGCTTAGCTCGATTGTAATGATGTTAATGTAGTGTAAATGTTCATCCTAAAGTTTAGGATGTTTACGAATAAAGTTAAGAAGATGAACCATCAGACGATTTTACCACCTCCTCGCCCCGCCATCCGTCTGGATGAAAAGATGTACCTTTTTAAGCTTGGTTCCATGAGTGCCCACAAACCGGCCACAAACTTCCAACAACCCAGAATCCCGATCGTAAATAATGGACTTAGGCAATCCAAAATGCAATTCCAAACATTTTGAAAGAACAACCGTGGTCGCTTGTTCTACCACACCGCTAGTACACAAGGCATCAAAATACACATCTTGCTAAAAGTATCAACCACAACATAAAAGATAATCATGACCTCTCATATAGGTAAACCACTCAACAAAATCTATGAAATACTTTCCTAAGGGGCCGGTGAAGGAACTGGAAGTGGAGTGTACAAACCAACTTTCGATTACTAGGCTTACTTGTAGCAATACAACTAACATCCTCGAACATATCGCAAACACTTTCATTCATCTTAGGCTAGTAGTAGTATCTTTGCAAATTAGCCCCTGCCTTGCCTACACCAAAATGACTCAAAGAATAAGAGAAGAATGTGCTTCTCTTATGATGTTGATTCTTTCTCCCCGTGGGAATACACAACTTGCTAAGATGATACAAGAGATTACATATGCACATGATAATCCAATTCTTCAACATGGTTAGAGTGGCACAAAGTTTCATACACTTTGAAATCGTGATTCAAAGCATATTGTTCCACATAACTTTCATGCATTATAGGACTCGCTTAAGAATAACCGAAGCACTAACAATAGGTCTTGAAAGCATAAGCAACTTTGTTAAAAATGCCCCTTCTTATACCTGGAGCAAATCCAAATGAAATTGTTGAAGAAACCCATCCATCCTCAAGTGCCTAGCTTGTTGTAGCTTTGGACTGTGATTGTAAATATTGCAAAGGTTGGGATGATCTAAGTAGAATAATGGTTTCTTTTCCCAACAAATAATGCTTCCATTCTTTAACACTTTGAACCAATCGCGCTATAATTCCTTATCATAAGTAGGATAATTAATCATCTAATTCATTAAACGCCCTTTAATGAAAACAAATTGCTTTACCATATCAGAAGCAAAATCGCCCTATCAGATAATTATCAGGACTGTCTCTGATTTCAAATGTTGTCTTAAATTAAAGTGCAAGAACCAAATACTGAACCTGATCTTTCAAAGTATCAAAGCTCACATTGCTTGCCTCCCCATTGAAACTTGCTCGACACTTGTCACAACATATAATGGAGATGCAATTGAACAAAAGTTAGAAATAAATAAACTTCTCTAGTAATACATGCCCTCTAAAAAATCCCTACTCTCATTACATTGTTATCTCTGACCATTCCAAAATAACTTTAACTTTAGGAGTATCAATTTTTAATTCGCCTCCAACAATGGCCTATGAATAAGTTTAGTTTTTCCAAATTCACATTTGGACAACTTCAAAACAACTATTATTTCCTCAAAACATCCAAAACTTTTTCATGTTCAATATGCTCTTCAATTTAGATTTTCTAAAATCAAAATATCATCTTAAGTAGACAATAACACAATCATCCTAAAAGGCCTTAATACATCAAGCTCATAACTCGCATTTTAGAAAGTAGCAGAACTGCAAAGTCCAAAAGGCATTACCATCCATTCAAACAAACTCAAGCTTAGTCTTAAAAGTTATCTTCCATGTAAGCTCTCAAGAATACCTGGACCGACAAGCAACTTACTCCTTAAATCTAACTTTTTGAAATATTTGGCATCTTTTAAATGATCAAGCAAAATCATCAATTCTAGGAAGAGGATAACCATTTTAACTGTAATTTTGTTCAAAGTTCCAAATCAACACACATCTGCTTAATTTTACCATCTTTCTTGGGAACTAACACAATTGAGATCCACATGCATGCGAAGAACTTTGTACAATAACCCCTTTGTCTAACAACTCCTGAAATTAAAAAGCAAATTCAAGAGTTTCTCGACATTCTATACATACCAATATTTAGAAGAGGACAATCTTGCTACAACTGAATTTCATGTTGATTCTCTTGGAGGCAAACTCCTCTTAGGTTTCCTTTAAACATGTCATCATACTAATTAACAACTTCAAATAGATTGATTTTAACTTAGTATCATGTCCTTGATGCTTCTTTCTCAACATCATTTTTAGTTTTTATCATTAAGAGAACAAAATTTTACTAGCATTAACTAACCTCCTGTGATTTGCCCTAGATTTATGATTGATAAATTCATCTTCTTAGTGTGAGTCTCTACAACATACCTCCATCTTTAAACAAATGATACTTATTCTCCGATGATAGAAAATAGATTTCCTATCATACAAATAAGGAATTCTAACACAATACCACATATATCCAACTAATCACATCAAGCTCTACTAACAACGTAAATTTGTAAAGAAAACCCCAAGTTTACACTTCGGTTACTTGTAACTTAGCATTATCACACATATCCAACCAAGAGTGGTATGGCTTAGATGTGGACTTGTTTCCAACTTAAGTTTTTTAACAGTCTCTTCATAAATAATATTTGCTTGTGCATCCAATCAGCAATTCATCTTAGTATGTTTGAAACAAACTTATATGAAAAGTCAAATTTCGCTCTTGTTGAGTTACATCATACTAGCATTACTTAAGAAGAGCCAAGACTTGCAACAACCATTACCTTGGTAACCTATGGCTACGATCTTCGTCTCATCACCAAAACCCGAACCCAAGTCTTGTAGAACAATGCAAATGTTGTCTTTGACTTCCCTTTTTTTGCTAAACTTTTTGGGTCTTCTTTAAAGATGAAGCTTCCAACAATGGTCTTCATCATGGCCATCTTTGGAACAATGTTTCTTACATGTGTGAACTTTTCTCCCTCCTTTTCCACATAAATGCAAGTGATTCTTCACGCCTTGAATTTCTTTCTTTCCTTTGTCTCCATGGTTGTATGTCTTCTTGAAACCCTATTGAGTATCGTTCCTTCCCTTGCTTCCAAATGAGTAGCTCCGTATACAAACTTCATCTAGATTCGGTTGATTAAACATGAGTATAGTATGCCCAAATAACTATGCAGCACCAATATATTTGAGCAATGTTTCCTCGTGAAGATAAATCAACTCCCCAAACCAAAGCTCTTCTCCTAAATTCCCTAGTAAAACTTCTCAGACATTTTGTCCTTTTAGCTTGTCTAAAATTCCCACCATTCCATAGTTGCCTTTTGTTTTATATGCCAATGATAAAATTGTTTTTAATTGCTATAATGAAATCTCTCATTCCAAGAAAGAACAAATTTCCCATGCTTTTCATTTCTCCCGAAGTCCTGATTCCACCCAAATAAGTGTTGAACCATCTAATCTTAATGAAGTGCCTGAATTTTGGTTTCATCATCTCAAATCTTTTGTATTCTAGAATATACTCAATTTCAATTTTATCCAATTATCTAACCCTTTTCAGCGTTAACTTCTCCATTCTAAATTGGCAATTCAAATTTTATATCAAGCTTTAATGAAGGAATTTTACAAGGAATTTTACCATGCCCCTTGGGAGAATTCTAAGATTCTTCTAACCGGTAGAAGAAGAAGAAGATGGACATATTTTTGAGGAGGAGAGGGTGGTGGAGAAGCACCACATTCCCTCCAGACATTTTCGGCCGTCTCGAGTTTTGTCACCACTGCCTCACTTATGCATTGAAGGGCTAGAGCCTTCACCCTACGACATAATATGCCTGTATTCCATCAAGATCTCATCATATCTCAACTCCATGACACTTCTTCCGATCTTCATTTTCACTGAACATCGCTTCATGACTTCAAGACGTAGCCATGCTTAGGAACAAGTTCCTCCTAAATCATAGTTCATGACTTTCTGCACGAGCCATGCTTGGTGAATGTCTCTCTGAAACTTGTGGTGAATGAATCTACTTCCTCCTTGTCGGATGAGAACTTGGCTCCACAAGTTGACCTTCTCCTCTTGTGAGTTTCAACCTTGTGAGCATCAGAAAAGGAAGTTGTGAGCATATCACTCAATGGTCTCTCTAGATCATGGGATGCATTTGCTGCAAGCATGAATACAAGGAAGGAGTTTCCAACATTAGAAGAACTTTGGACATGTTGTGCACAAGAGGAGACAAGGTTAAACTCCAAGAGAAAACCTTACAAGGAAGAAGATGATCAAGCCTTTGCAACAAAGTTTAAAATACATGGAGGTAAGAAAAGATTCGATTCAAGAAAGAATTTCAAAAGAGATATGCCAAAGTTACAATGCTTTGAATGCCATGATTATGGGAACTACAAAAGGAATTTTCCTAAACTAACAAGGAAGAGAAAAGAGAGACATCACGGATCAACTGCCAATGATGAAGAATACTCAAAGAAGACAAAGCACAATGAAGCAGATTTCTTCTATTATTCGGCTCTGACTGAAACCATTGAAGATGACATGTGGCTAATCAATAGTGGAGCTTCAAGGCATATGACAGGTGATCGTAAGAATTTCTCAAGCATGAAGGAAAATGAGACACCTCATAAAGTAGAGCTTGGAGACAAGAACTCTTATGTAGTCAAGGGAATTGGACAAGCTACTATCAAAATGGCATCAGGTAACTCTATCCATCTTAGTAATGTTTTATATGTTCCTGGTTTGAAAAAGAATCTAGCATATATTTCCTGTTTGGAAGAGAAAGGAGATAGAGTAGATTTTTTGGATGGGAAAGTTCTTGTATGGTCTAAAGAATCCAATATAGAAAATGCTAGAGTTATTGGAACCCGTGAAGGAAGGTTATATAAAATCCTAGGTCAGAATATTCAAGCCCTAGTACATGAATAAATAAACCCTAGTGAGTTATGGCATAGAAGGTATGCTCACCTTCATTATCAAGCCTTGTCATCCCTGAAATAGATGGTTGTAGGCATACTAGAATTGCAGTCAATACATGAAGGTGTGTGCAAAGGATGTGCACTTGGGAAGAACATTAAGAAACCTTTCCCAAGCAATGAGAATAGATCCAAATAGATCTTAGACCTAATACATTCAGATGTATGTGAACCTATGCCAGTGAAGTCTCTAGGAGGATCTCTTTACTATGTAACGTTCATAGATGACTTCTCAAGAAATACATGGTTGTATCTGTTAAAGACTAAGGATGAAGTATTTAGAAAATTCCAAGAATTCAAGGTTGAAGTAGAGAACCTAATAGATAAGAATATCAATACAATAAGATCTAATAATGGAGGAGAATACACCTCCAAGGAGCTTGTTTCCTTTTGTAAATAATTTGGGAATAGGAGGGAACTCATCGACCCTCACAATCCTCAACAGAATGATGTGACTGAAAGAAAGAACAAAACCATTGAAGAATCAATCAAGACAATGATGAATGATCAAAACTTATTTATGTTTCTATGGGGAGAAGCAATGATGACAGTTATTTATGTTCAGAATAGAAGTCCACATAGAATATTGAAGAACATGACTCATGAAGAAGCCTTCTCAGGAAAGAAGCCAAGCGTTGAACACTTGAGAATCTTTGGATGTCCTGTATACATTCATGTTCCCAAGGATAAGAAAAAGAAGTTGTAACCCTCAAGAAATAGAAGAATACTCGTTGGCTATAGTGAATCATCAAAAGCGTATAGAATCTACTTTCTGGGTCAACAAAATTTTGAAATAAGTAGAGACGTAACTTTTGATGAAAGGATTGCATTTAAGAAGTCTATAGAAGAATCTATAGAATCCAATGAAGAAGAGGAACATGAAGATACCAAAGAAGAAATTACATGTTCTTTGGAACATCCTAATGAAGAACAAGAATCACCAAATGAATCTGTGGAACCAACTATTATACCTAGGACAAGAAAAAGACTAGCATGGCTTGAAACTACTTTGCAGAAAGAAAAAAAATATAAGGTTCCCGCTGGTACTTTTAGACAAAGCAAGAAACCCAAAAGGTTCACTAGTTATGCGACACTCATGACAAGTTTGGTTAATGTAGAACCTTCCACCTTTGAGGAAGCAATTAAGAAGAAATAATGGAAGGAGGCCATGATGGAAGAATACCAATCCATCATGAAGAATGATGTATGGGAAGTTGTGTCGAGACCTAAAGAGAAGTATGTAGTCACTTCAAAGTGGGTTTATAAGCTAAAACATGTTGTAGATAGAAGTATTGATAAGTACAAGGCAAGATATGTGGCTAGAGGGTTCTCCTAGCAGGAGGGAGAAGATTATGATAAGATGTTTGCTCCAGTTTCTAGATATACATCTATCATAGCCATAATATCTCTAGCAGCTTCCATGGGTTGGAGTTTACATCACATGGATGTAAATACCACCTTTCTCAATGGAGTGATTGAGGAAGAATTATATATAGAGAAACCTCAAGGCTTTGAGGTACACCCGAGAGAAACCCATGTATGCAGATTAAAGAATATTTTGTATGGACTCAAGCAAGTTCTAAGAGCTTGGTGCAGAACCTCTCATTATTCAATGTAAGAGGGAGTTAGCCTCTAAATTTGATATGAAGGATCTTAGCCTCATGCATTATTATTTGGGACTATAAATATAGCAAAAGCATGGTGAAATCTTCCTGTGGCAATGGAATTATGTCATAAATATTCTTCAGAAGTTTGGGATGATGGATTGCACATCCATGACAACTCCCATGGTAACAGATTTGAGGAAGTTGAGAGATTCTGATTTTGATCCAATAGACTTGTCCCTATACCAGAAATTGATTGTCTCCTTGATGTATTTGGTAAATACTAGGTCAGACATATGCTTTGTTGTGAACATGTTGAGCCAGTTCTAGGTGGAACCTATACAAGAGCATTGGGTGGCTGCAAAGAATATATTGAGACATCTTCGTGGGATGATAATGTATGTTTGGAGATATGCCTCAAACAGTGAAGTAAAGTTGCATGGATTTACCGATTCAGATTGGGTAGGGAGTGCAGAAGATAGAAAGATTACTTATGGACTGTGTTTCAGTTTGGGTTCTGCTTTGATTTCATGGGATAGAAAAAAACAAAAGTTTGTTGCACTCAGTATTGCGGAAGAAAAATGTATTGTAGCTTGTGATGCTTGTACGAAAGTAGTGTGGATATATAAGTTGGTTTCTGGACTATTTGATTAGGTGTTGGATTCGACCATGATATATTGTGATAACCAGAGTTGTGTGAAGCTCTCAAAGAACCCAGTGTTCCATGACAGGTCAAATCACATTGAGATCAAGTATTATTTTCTCCCTGATAAAGTCTAGAGAGGAGAAGTGGTTATAGATGAGTTCCATGAAGGAGTGTGTGGAGGACACCACGCTTGGCGAGCTACAACTTACAAAATCTTAAGAGTTGGATATTACTGGCCCAAACTTTTCACATATGTAAATACTAAAGTCCGAGCTTGTGTTCCCTGTTAGTTGTTTACAAGTAAACAGAAAGTGCCAACTTTGCCTCTAATTCCAGTTAAAACCGAAACCCCTTTTCAGTAGTGGGGTCTTGATTTTATCGGAGAGATTCACCCACATTCCATCACTCAGCACAGGTGGATTCTAACCGCAACGGACTATTTTACCAAGTGGGTGGAAGCTATTCCCACAAGAAACATGACCGACACAGTTGTAATCAACTTTTCGGAAGAAAACATTTTATCCAGATTTGGATGTCCCCGAAAATAGTCACCGACAATGCACAAGCGTTCAAATCAATGGCTATGGTAAGCTTTTGTCAAAAATTCAGCATCATATTAGGACACTCCACAACTTATTATCCGCAAGGCAACGGTTTAGCTGAATCATCTAACAAAAGTCTCACAACTATGATAAAAAAAAAATTGACTGACAACAAGAAGACGTGGCATATTCATTTGAAATACGCTCTATGGGCTAACTAGATAAGTACCAAAAGGGAAATCGGAATGTCCCCTTTTCAGATAGTATATGGCACTGATGTTATCTTACCAATCAATCTTGCTCTTCCAATAATTAAAATTTGGCAAGATTCGAACGAAGAACCTAACGACATTACTGGAAGAGCAAACCAGTTGGTCGAAGTTCAGCAAAATAGGATTGAAGTTAACAAAAAGTTGCAAAGATACCAGGAGAAGATGAAGGCTTTGCTTGATTAGAAGGCAAAGGATAGAGATTTCCTCCCTGGAGATCTGGTACTAAAATGGGAAGCCAGAAGAGAAGACGCTGGCAAAGACAACAAATTCGACTCGATCTGGTCCGGCCCTTATAAAGTCTCAGCCTCAAAAGGAGAAAATGTTTTTTCATTAGAAAATCTAAATGGAGATATTCTAAGCGCCCCTGTAAATGGGCGACATCTTAAACACTACATGTAGTAATATGTTTTCGAACTTTCATTGTATATACCGGTTTGTTTTCACATTTTCTTTATAGTAACATTTCTTTCGTTAAAAAAAATAATAATAAATAAAAATTATTTAAGATTTTTCAGAGGATGCAAATACAAAGCAGTTCAAATCTAGCAGTTCTCGGAGTTAGTATGAGTGTGTTTGACAGTTATCAGTTGTTCGCAGGAAAAGCGTCGGGACTCAAGAGACCAATTATACTACAGGGGCAATCTGCATGGATAACCCTGATAAATACTTGCCCAAAAGGTAATGAGGAAACAATATTTTGGCTATAAGTATGACGAACTTTTAAGGTATGAACTCTGACCTGAGAACATGAATTAAAATTATCCTAAGAGGTACAAGTGAACGAGTTGTTGATTATATATATATATATATATATATATATATATAAACTTAAAAATAAAATAAAATAAGAAATAAAATGATTAATACTTGTTAGCACTTCCAAGTTTTGAGGTTCTCTCACCTTTCCACTTCGATCACTATCAAGCTTACTCTTCACCAAATCTTGTGTTTTCTCCCTTTAAGTCTCATCTTAATTTCGGAAATGTTGAAACTAACTTTCGAAGCAAAGATAGGCAAAATCCTCTGTTTTTCCTAAGCCTTGGCTGAACTGGAAGTATGTCTGGGCTAATCGTAACCTTTTTAGTCTTTCTACCAGAAATAAAAAGATCGTTTTCGCTCAAGTGAAGTCCCGAATAAAAAAAAAAAAAAGAGGCAATTAAAATTTTTTCTCTGAGATTCTTCATAAAGTTAGAGTGTCTGAGGGCCAAAAGTAGATCAATCCAGATCTTTTTAATAAGTTGACAGACCTTTGCAAATAAATAAATAAAATTCCCTGAGTATGTTACATACTTATTGATTTCCCCCACTTCATAACAAATATGTATAGAAAGAGATGTTGAAAGGAAATTCGTTATCGATTTCCCTCATCTAATAGAAGCAGATGGTGAAAGGAAATTTGTTATCCATTTCCCCCATCTGATTTAAAGAGATGATGAAAGGAAATTCATTATACGATTGCCCTCATCTCAGCATTTAATTGCTAAAATTAATGAAGTGGTGAAAGGAAATTCAATGTGGAAAATCTGATAACTTCATCAGGGTACTGAACAGGCCTGTTGGCAGTGAAGCAATGTCTCCATAATAGACAAGGCTATTATATTATTTTCAAAAGCTCTGGTATTTTTCTTCTCTCGGCCATATTACACTCTAAGATTATGGAATTCCAAATTATACTCTAAGAGTCTCTCGATGCGAATACGATCAAATAAAAACTGGTAGAACCACTAATCTTGTTTTGATTATCTTGCACAAGTCTGAGGTCGGTTTTAGAAAGGGAAATCCAAGTGATCCTATTTCGATATTGTCGAATGCTTTGGTTTGGAAAATTTTCCGAAGTTAAGGTTGGGATGTTTATCCCCTTAGTAGTTTTCGCAACTATGTCTCACAGACCAAAATGACTGACCCCATTTACCCAATAAAAGGCACTAAGTCCACCCATTCTCCTCATCCCGCAAGGAGACGAGGTCCCCAATTGGAGCCTATGTTGTAGCTAGGTTTGAAAATTTTCACCTTTAAAACTAAATTTTTTCTCTTTCGGGATTCAGTTTTTCATAAGGTATAATCATCACTATCAGTCCAAAAGACCTGTACCGAAGTCCCGAAATTTTTTCATTTCTTCGTTATAAATAAAGACAAGAAGCTCAAATGTTATTAAAGTCTAGACGCACATTCTGTAAAGTAATTTAAATCACGATAATTTAAAACTCTAAAGGAGTTCATTAACCATCTTTTTAACCTTTCGGGATTCGAGGTTTACTCAAAACAATGTCTCTCCAATACATTTTGAATCGCGAAATCTCGATTCCCGATTTCCCAAAAGAAGTGAAAGTCAACATTAATCCTAATTAATTAATCTCACTGCAATTTCAGCATTCGGGGTTTAGTGGTGATATACCTCATGTAGCCGTGATCCCCGCGATCCCCGAAACGCGAAGTCCCGACTCAATACGGAAGTTAAGGCTTAAATCTAATCTCATCACGATTTCAGGATTCGGGGTTTAGTAGTGACATACCTCATGTAACCGCGATCCCTGAAACCCTAAAATGTGAAGTCCCGACTCAATACCAAATTTTAAAAAGAACTAACTTCATTTTAAAAATACATTAAATGGTAATTAAACTTCTTAAATACTTTCTTTTCGGCCTCCGTCAAAAGAAGTTTTTTAATGTTGATTTGAGAATTGTTGAAATACAGCCACATTAATAACGGATAGATCGTGATTTTTGCGACACAAATGTGTATCTCAGAGATATTCTTCGCATTAAAGGTATTAAATTCTTGACAGCTGCGTTAGTACTTTCACCATAAAATGAGTTAAAAGAAAACTAGAGGTATGTGTTTTGAAACTTATTCTCGTTTTTTCTATCAAAAATAGGACAATACAACCGAGCTTTCACACCTCTCTTCTGTGACAGGTTTTCTTTCCAATATAGATTCATGGCACCAAAGAAGGGACCCAAGAAGAGTGAGGATATAGCTGATATTTCCAGCCTAGAGGGAGATGTCATATCAGACACCACACCACATGCTATCAACTCAATTAAATCATGGAGACAGATTTATGAAAATCTGGACTGCGAGATGAAAAATTCCCCTAGCAATTCCGAGAATCACCTTCGGGACATAGCAAAATCAGAGCTTCTCAAAATTGCAACACGCCCACGACTCATGTCATACAACGACATGGTCAGTTGGGCTTTGGACAAGGTTGATATTTCGACAAGAAGCATTTTAAATGATCAAGGAGCCATTATCGGCTCATTCAGACCTAAACATATCCAGGTTATGTACAAAATCTCACCCAATCCTAATTTCATTTACAATTCCAAATTTATAGTTGAATTCCAGAGAAAGAAATGCACTGACGCAGACCAAACTTACCCTGATTTAATCAAAGGTTGGTGGAGATTTCCATCAAAATTTTGGGTCGATACCCACAGAATTTATGCCACAACCTCTTTGAATGAGTACATGGTTTATGTGGTCATGATGCTATGCAGACTCTTCAGCAAAAAGAATCCCTGTCATTTCCCCACAAAATGGGTGCCCTTTTTAGAAGAAGCATCAGAAGGATATAGTTTCAACTGGGACAAGATTTTATCTGATAATATAGACAAAGAGATTTCGGATTACAGAGTTGCAAGAGCCCGAGATCAACCAGTGGCCTTCTACATGTCAGCGTACCTCATGGACGCAATTTGTTTTATGACTCCATTTCCCCTGATGAATTGGAGTTGGAACATAACCTGCCCTAAACCCATTCACGAATATCATTCTGAGCTGTGGGAAAAAAATGTGAAATATTTGTTTTACGAAATTTTCCATTTCGTGGTGATACCCATGCATAAAATGTTTTTTGGCTGTGACCCTCCTCGCATTTCTGAAGCAATTTCAAATAACCTCAAGCAAATAGCAGACTAGTTCATTGAAGAAAGCTTCTCCTACATCAGGGTTTACGGGTGCTCAATCCCCCCTCACGCGCTTCCAAAATTCCTTCCGGATAGACTAGTTTGTAGGGAAGTGGCATACCAAATAGTAAAAGGCGGTATTGGAATAGAGATAAAGGCATCTCAAAATAAGTCCTGGCCAATCTTCCCTGTGCACATCAGGAAATTTTCATTATTAAATTTGGGACATTCTAGGGTGGAAGCAGAAGCACTCGAAGAAATGAAACTGGTAAATATTGAGTACAAAAGGCATGACACTTATCAATTAGTGAATAAACACTTGATACACTGCAATGAAAGCCTATGAACATGAAGAGTCCCCTTGGGACGACGTGTTCAAAGGTACCAAATCTTATCAAGAAGTGTTGGAAAGAGTACAGACACTGTCGTCCGACTTGCAAGTCATCTTTCGGACCTTTCAGAAGCATCGACAGAGTGGTCTGCCCCAAGTAATTCAAGGGAAATAAATTACCCTCCCCCATGAGCAATAAAGCGTTCCACCAGGTTTCGAGCAGGAAAACGTTCCACCAGGTTTCGAGCACGAAGCACAAAAGAAGGAAAATCACGAAAAGGCCCTATAGGATGCAGAAAGGCCTCCACCAAGCAAAAAGACCAAAGCAGAGAAAAGGTCAGGGAGACCTCCCAAGTCTGGTAAGCCTATTCCCACTTCATCACCAAAGGTTGATGTCAACACACCCAAGGCGACAAGAGGGAAAGGATCTACGGAGCTAGGGAGTCCCATAGCCTCCTTAACTCCCTTACAGTCCACTTTTGGACTGCCACAGACGGGAGCTCTTTTTGTTGATGACCTTACCTCCATTCCCATAGATGAGATTCCTCCTTCCGATTATTTTTTCAGTAGAAAAATGAAGGTCGTCCTAAAACAAGAGATGCATAAGAGGGAGGGGAACATGGTTAAAAAAAATAAAGTCCTAATAGATGGACAAAATTTGGAGGAAGAAGATTTCGCTACAGAGGTAGTAGGTTCCATGGGATCCATGGCAACAACAAACTTTTTTACCGTGGGAAAAATCATAACAAGGATAAAGAAGAGTGATGAAATCATAGCACAATTGCGAGAGCAATTAAAGAATGTTGAGGAAAGCATTAGAGAAGAAATGAGTAAAATTTTGGAGCAGATGAGGGCTACCGAAAGGTTAGAGGTTCAATCGCTCAAAATGAGTTTGGACGAAATGAGCCAGGAAATACAAACAAATCAGCTACAGATTACTCAGAAAACGGAGCACGCAGAACAGTTGCAGACTAGATTAATATCAATGGAAGATCAGATTATAGACTTAAAAGCTTTCCAGGCCCAGTCACTGGAAGTGCATTCAAAAATAGAAATTGAACAACAGAAATTGATTTCCAAGATAGAAATTATTCAGAATTACTTTCAAAAAGTAGATAATGCCTTTGAAAATATCATCCTAAGAGAAAAAGAAGCCAAAGTAGTGAGGATTACTCTCCAAAAGGCAATTATATATTCAACAGGTGAAGAGGTATATGAAACTATGAAAGTATCAGCCACAGAGCAAATCAGAGGTGACATCATGCTCAAGCTATGGGAAACCAACATAACTGAAAGCAAAAGAATAGCCAAAGAAATCAGAGATGACTGTGAAGAAGTTTTTGATCTTCTAGACAAAGGGTCATTAAATATTGGAAAAGGCCAGGACTTTTGGGACAGATCAATATTGTAAGACATCAATTTAATTTTAGGGAAAATTTGAGTGAAATCCAAACAGAAATTTCACAACTAAGAAAAATCGATGTCACCCTACTGGACAGGTTGTTAGTTGAGCCAAACTTAAAGCTACAGTTAATAAAGTTTACAGATAAAGGAGTGGATGACATCCTTTCTAAGATTCAGAGAAAGTTTTATCTGTTCGAGGCAAGAGATTTTCCAGAACCCCCCAAAAATTTTACACAGTTCCTAGAGAAATGTATTAAATGTATCGAATCAAAAGAAGGAGAGTCATCGAAAAAGTAAAAGTATTATTTGGAAGGGATTTACTTCCCAGAAAATGGAAAAATGAAGAAGATCATGAAAACGGTTTTGGATCTACTTTTTAACAAATAGTTAGTCTCTAAGAATTAGGAACTCACCAACCATCCTAAGATTGGTGGTTTTGTATAAATGTAATTTTTCAAGACTAAGAAAAGGCTTTTTTCTGGAGGGATTGTAAAGAGATAACTTCGTTTTGCCTGAATTAATACAATATAGATTGAAGATTCCAGATCTGGTCAAGCCTGAGTTATGTGCTTCTCTGTCATTCTATTTTTTATTTCCATACTTACGTTTGAAGTGTTTCAAGTGGTAATTTCTATTATAGTAATTAAAACAATCAGATTATCTAATCGTTTGCAGTTTTTCCTCTGTATCAGCTTTCAACGGATATAAGACCCATGAATGTTTTAGGACTCTGAAACTGTATGCTTCTGCAAAGTTATCATCTGTTTTCTTGTATTAACTTAAAATGAGATTCTTCTTAAATTGATGCCTCATTTTTGTTATACAACTACATCTTTCCTTTTTCTTCATTCTGTCCACTGTCTCCTTTAAAATTTGACTCAGATACTAGAAAAAGGCCTTTATTTCTGTTATACTATTAATTCATACTTTGGAAGTTCCATTTTTATAATTTTGAACCAGAAATTTGTGACCCTCGAAAATATTCTTGATTTACAAAAAAGAAACCCTCAGCTTTCATGACTGTTCCAGTTACCAGACAACCCAATATAGAACCCGGTCTATCAGATCAAACAAGCATTGCATTAAACCTATTCAATACCATCTTACAAACAACAAATACACGGGTAGAACTTGAAACATCATGGGCTACAATTGAAAGGGATATTAGCATTTAAGAACAATGGGAAGCTAGACAAAGACAGTTAAGGAATCAACTGTGATCTTAGTTTCCTTTTAAACTTTTTCTTTTTACTGATTAATTATCTCTACCCTTTTTGGATTCCTTGACGGTATACTTTAGAGTCTTAAAGTATAAACTCAGGAACAACATGATCCATTAGTAGCGATTGTATGTCATTGGTTAGTAGAAGTGTGCTACTAGGAGTGGTTGTGTACTACTAGATAGTAGTTGTATACTACTATGGATAGACACAGTTATGTTATATTGGATGGCATTGTTTTGATTTCCATGGAGACTATCTAGATGGATAGTGATGATGGTGCACATGATTTGATCATGAGATAGCATGTGTGGTTATGATGATGTTATCAGTTGAATGGTCTATTTGTGCTCAAGACCACTGCCTTTAATACCTCCCTAGTTGGGAGGGAGTGTTGAAATTATGGTAGCTGCGGGAGGTATTAACCTCTATGTGTAACCTTTGACAAGACTAGAATATTCTAGGAAGCAAGAGAAACCCTCAATATTTGATTAATAACCCTAGAAGACAAGTCGACTCAAGAGAATAATTTATATTAAATTATTAGCCTCCAGAAGAAGAAGTAGGCCCAGTTAGGTCACTTGGAGGACTATAAATAAGAGAGCACTTGAGGTCATTTGACACACTCACTCTCACAACTGCATAAGGACTAGTGGTGTGCATGAC
>SNQJ01S0015432.1:117584-134617 GCA_010110895.2 Picea sitchensis | reverse complement strand
ATACTTATTAGTATCTCTGGTTGAATTTCTCCGAGGTTTTTGTGATACACACGCACCCTTTTTCCTTTTTCCTTTGACTGCAACGTTCTTTTTGCTGGTGGATGGAATTTCAGTCTTGACTGCAGTTTGAGCAATGGAATCATTTTTTGACTCTGTCTCTTCTTTGACATCTTCCTCAGGAAGCACCTCATGTTCGAGCTCCCATCTAGGTCTTTTACTCCTGCTCTTTTTAGTTACCTTGCTATCAGAAGATTCATCTTTTACAGGGTTTTCATCAGCAACATCTCGACCCTGTTTAACAGTTTTCTTCCCTCTTCCCTTTTTTGACTTATTTGATTTAACAATAGGTTTTAAGGATTCTGTGAGCCAATTCCAGGGCTTTTGTAGTTCATTTAGGGCAGACATGACTAGGGTTTTAATCAAGACTTGATGGAACAAACTTCCCTTGGCATTAATGGAAATAGATTGTACCTTCTTGGACATTTTTGTCAAACTTTTAAGCAGGAAATAAGGAAGGTTTAAAGGGTAGTCACTGTTTAGATGCATCAATATTCTGATATGATAGATATAGATCAAAGAAAACCTCCCTTCGCAGGTGATGTATCTATGAATCACCACCAGGGCAGTGTGCCATTCGGGTCGGACCCAGCTGCGAGGAATTCCCCTTCTCCAATCCGGATTCTGCTTCTCTGGAAGGAGAAATTGATTCACAAACTCAGTGACCATGTGTTCCTTCTTCCACCATCTTTCCCCTCCAACCACGAGTCTGCAAGCCTTGGCTATAATAAACATGTGGGCAACTAAATTTTAGCAAAGGGCTAAGTCATTAGAGACTTAGATATGGACACATACCAAACATATGAGCAACTAAAGCTTATTAATGAGATTTTTGTGGTTGGGATTTTCAGAAGTGTTCGGATTAGCCACAGTTTTGTCAATAGATCGTCGACGTTTTGGATCCAAATCGGGATCCATCTTCAGGACAAGAAGTCTGGGTTTGAATGATGAGAAGAGATGGTATTAAATACTAAAGGTGAAGGGAAACCTAGACGTCGTCTAGGTTTCTAGTAAAAAAACATTATTAAAATTATTCTTGATTAAGTTTTTTAGGGTTTTTCGTTTTTGTTATTAGGTTTAATGCTTATTCTAATATTTATTAATTCATTGTTTTTTAATTTTAATTTTAATTAATTATGTTCATAAATTCTAGGTTTTATGTTAATTAAAGAAATCTTTTATATAAGATGTTACTTAGGTCTATTAGGGTTCAATTATTAAGCTATTCTAAACTATGTTAATTTTAATTTTTATTGTTTTAATTATGAGTAATTATGTTCATAAACCCTTTAATAGTTTTATTAAGATTGTTTATTTTAATAAGTGTTTTTTATTTTCTTTGAAGTGAGGGTGTGATTAATTAGGTAGGGTTATTAATAAAACTAGGTTTAATAATAATAATAATAAATAGTATTAGATTGTTTAAATAATAGTGCTATAAAGGTTGGATTATCAATGATTATTCTTATTTTTATGAATCAAAGGGAACTGATTTTCGCTTAATTTTATCCCACTATCTTTGTTTAGGTTACTAGGATGTTTTCAGATTTCAATAGCTTCTCCAATACGTCGTTTAAAGAGATGATTTTCTTTGGCGAGGATTTTGGTGTCTTTTAGGCGAACATGGTGTTTTTTTATAAGGGAGTGTTTTGCTAAGGCAGAGGTGTGGATGCGTTCATTCTTAATGTCAGCTCCATGCTCTTTTATCCTAATCTGGAAGGAGCGAACAATTTCACCGATGTAGCATTTTTCGCAGGAGCACTCTATTTTGTAGATTCCTTTGCCTTTGTGAGGATCAAGTTTGTCTTTGACGGATCTCATATTATGTTTGATGGTTTCAAGTGGCTTGAAGGAGGTCTTAATCTCTTTTTTGCCAAGGACTCTTGCAATCCTATCGGTCACTCCTTGGATGTAAGGAAGGTAGGCATCTCTATTAGGGTTCTGGGTTTTTGGGACGTTGGGGTTATTGCGGGTTTTTTCTAGGGCTCTGTTTATTGCATTATTAATGTCTTTGAGTTTATAACCTATGTTCTTAAAAGTCTTGGTAAGGTGATCTGTTTCTTTATCTAGGTGTGCTTCATCGAAGATTCTTATGGCTCTCGTGGCTAAAGTTTTTAGGACACCTAATTTATGGTTGGGGTGGTGATGGGAGTTTGCATGGAGATAGTTCTATGTGTGGGTATTTTCTGTATAAACCACATGTCCTAGATCCCCATTACTTTTCATGTTGATAAGAACATCTAGAAATGGGATGATATCATTCTCTTCAAGTTCCATTGTGAATTTTATTTCTTCGGATATGTTGTTTAGGTGTTGAAAGAAATTTTGTAGTTCCTCTTTCCCGTGGGGCCAAAGAACATTAGTGTCATCAACAAATCTTTTCCACCTTAATGCGTTTAGGGGAAATGAGTCAAGGGATTTCTTTTCAAAATTTTCCATGAAACGGTTGGCAACAATGGGGGACAATGGGGATCCCATTGCTACGCCACTTGTAGTGTACCTTTTTGCTTACCAAAGCTTTTAACGCACTATATAACAATCTGTACACACTTATGTTGGATTTACATAACACATACAATCCAGTATATACTCCACATGCATTTAACAATTAAACACATTCAACACAGAGTATTCATATGAATTACTGCCATAATCAACAAGCAATTAGATTTTCATATTAATTCATATACACAGCGGAAAACATGATACATAATATATACAGCACAATACTGCCAAAATGTGATAAGAACATAGTTAGATACTTATCTTGTGACAGTGGTGAAATCCACCAACCAAATGCAGACCTTCCACGAACCTCCCAGCCTTAGACCACACTGCTCGTCATCTCAACAGTGGGTCACCCCCGACCTGGGACTAAGCTCCACCCCAAGGCAAGGAATCTAGGCTTAGGTTGAGGTTACAGGGAAAACATCACACACAACCACAAGGAAGGAATTCTCTCCCAGGAATCTCCCATGCTTACTGCCCACAGACCCTCATTCCCCACATGCATGTTCCACCCCAGGAGAATGCACCTTCTCTGTCACCTGGACAGTCCTTCGGCTGCCAATATCCCTTACCTTGGGTTGCAAGAACAGACCAGACCGGAAGTCTCCGGGCTCTATGGCAGCTACAGGGTTCCTTCCAGGAGCTCTCTCCTTCCTTTGTGCACTCTCTCACCTGGAGGGAGTCGCTCACAGGCCAACAAGCCTCACACAGTCCAGTACTGTGTGGTCACAACAACCCACGGGGAAAACAGACACAGGCTTCCCCAAACCGGTTCAGCAGTCACAGGATGATCTCACGGTCCTGATTTCGGAACAGGGACTCCATGCACAACCTAGCTCAACTTCCCCGAATAACAAAGATCCTTCCACTTGAATTCAGCAAAGGCTTCCCGTTCAGGGAATGTGCACACGGGTTTTCTCAGAGACAGACACAGACTCTGCGGCTCCGAATAGGGGTGTACCCGGATTCTTCAGAACATCACAGGCTTTCTTTTTCCGTATCAGAATTACACCAGCAACTCTTACAGACTGGCTCGTCCCCGATCACCCTCAGGACAGTCGGGTTGAATCCATGAGAGCCCCCCCCCACGACTTACCTCGTCTGTTTTATTTGCATGTGTCAGGGTGGACACTTGTCACCCCTGGAACTGCATGCATTCCACTAGCACACGTTCCTCCCACCATTTGGGAATTCATGTGTCCTTCCAAAAGGACTTAGGATAAAGACATACAATGCACAAAGCTTTTGGAATAATAATAAAATATTATCCTCAGGCTTAAGCCCCCTAGGCTTAGCCCCTAGGATCAATACTTAGCCCCTTTCCCACCTTCCAGCCCCTAATTCCTTGCCCACTCTGTGGACGCTCAGTCCCCCTTCACTCATTCATCATGGTCAATCTGCACCTGACAGTGTTTATATTTTATTAATTGTTCTGCATACATACAAGTACAACAGCAGGCTCCTGGCCTTCAAACACTTAGGCTTCCTGGCCTAACAAACACATAAGCCTACCGGCTTATACAAAACTTGGCTCACCAGCCTATAGAACATGTTTACAATTCATTTCATATATCATGATTTGCAACGGGGCTCGGCCTTGGGGACACTACACCACTGGTTTGTTCATAGAATTCTCCTTAGCAACTAAAGAAAGTGGAGCGTAAGCAGACCTCGGCTAAGTTTTTCGTTTCTGGATCAATGACTTCTTTGAAAATTTGAACAACTTCATCTAAAGGGATTTTAGTGAGAAGGGAGATTACATCAAAGCTTATGAGGGTATCTTGAGGCCTTACTTTTTCATTTTTAATGATTTTAATAAATTCATTGGAGTCTTTTATGAAAAAGTCGGTGTGGCCTACCAAGGGGCTAAGGATCTTCGCTACGTGTTTAGCTAGCTCATAGGTTGATGAACCTATGGTATTCACTATGGGTCTAAGAGGAATATCTTCTTTGTGAATTTTCGGTAGACCGTAGATCCTTGGGGTGATCTCGTTGTTGGGGGTTAAACGTTTTTAGTTCTCTCGTCTAGGTTGGAATTGTTGATGGTTTTCTTTACTTGCCTTATAATCTTCTTAATGGAACTGCAAATAAGTTTCTTATAACTGCCACTCTGGGATAGGTGTTCACTCATTTTCCTATTATAATCACTAAGGTTCATAAGAACAGTAGCGAAACCTTTGTTTGCCTTGAGAATCACTAAATTTTCATCGTTCCTTAGGTTCTTTAAGGCTATGCGTTTTTCTTTACTAATATTTCTTTTCGGAGGTTTGGCTTTGCGTAGAATGACTGAGCAATCTTGTCGGATTAGATCTCTGTCTTCATCGGTGAGGTTTTGTATGCTTTCCTCTACGCAACAAATAATGTTATCGATTGGAATAGAGGTCGGGGAGACAACAAAATTGAGTCCTTTCTCCAACATGCCCAGCTCATCTTTCTTTAATGTGTGAGCAAAGAGGTTCACTACATTCTTTGCACTGATATCTTTATTGTTGTTTTTGTTGTTGAGTAATCGTTCCAGCTTAGATGTATGTATGTTTTGATAAAACTATTAAAGGGCTTATGAACATAATTACTTATAATTAAAACAATAAAAATAAAAATAAAAATAGTTTAGAATAGCTTAATAATTGAACCCTAATAGACCTAAGTAACATCTTATATAAAAGATTTCTTTAATTAACATAAAACCTAGAACTTATGAACATAATTAATTAAAATTAAAATTAAAAAACAATGAATTAATAAATATTAGAATAAGCATTAAACCTAATAACAAAAATGAAAAACCCTTAAAAAACTTAATCAAGAATCATTTTAATAATTTTTTTTTACTAAAAACCTAGCCGACACCTAGGTTTCCCTTCACCTTTAGTATTTAATACCATCTCTTCTCATCATTTAAACCCAGGCTTTCTGTCTTGAAGATGGATCCCGATTTGGACCTGAAACGTCAACTAAAGCTTGTCAAAGGGCGAAGACAATAGGAACTTAGATATGGACGCATATTGAACATGTAAGCAATTAAAGCTTGGTAAAGGGCAAAGTCAATAGGGACTTAGATATGGATATATACTAAACATGTGGGAAACTAAAGCTTAGCAAAACGCAAAGTCAAATGGGACTTAGATATGGATGCATACTAAACACGCGGGCAACTAAATTTGGAGTAAGGTTAAAATTGTTTTTGGCAAAGGGTGAAGTCAATAGATACTTAAATATGGATACATACTAAACATGTGGGTAGCTAAAGTCTAGCAAAGAGCGAAGACAATAGGGACTTAGATATGGACGCATATTGAATATGTGGGCAATTAAAGCTTGGTGAAGGGGGGAGTCAATAGGGAGTTAGATATGGATGTATACTAAAAATGTAAGCAACTAAACTTTGGCAAAAGGCGAGGTCAATAGCGACTTAGATATGGATGTATACTAAACACATAGACAACTAAAATTTGGAGTAAAGATGAAAATGTTTTTTGTTAATTGACTACAACTCGGCATAACATGTATTCTTAATATATCTAATGGTTAAGAACATGTGTTTCCTCCTAAAAAATCACAAGTTCAAATCCAAAGGAGGGTAGGGTATGTATACCTTCGTAGACTTTACCCATCAAATTATAAAAATTATAATTTTTTTATTAATATATATTTTTAATATAAACATTCAACATGAAATTTAATTAATAAATATATTTTTCATTTTCATTTTCATTTACTGATATATATATGAAATGTAATTTTCATATCAAAAACTCTCCACACATATATATATATATATATAAAACTCAAAATGGACCGCATACTAAGCATGTGGGTAACCAAAATTCTCAAAGGGCGAAGTCAATGAGTAAAGTTGTGTATGTGGGGTATCATCATATGAATCTATTTGTGTGTGAGAGTGGAGAGGCCCCTCCCGTCTTTGTGGTTGTGAGGCCCACGAATAGAATATAGAATTATTACTATACAAGGAATTAGGTATGATATGATATCATATCAACCACTAATACCTTCTTGATATGTTACTATTTTGGAAAAAGTGTATTTATTAAAAAAATTAAAATCTTTATCACCCCCCTCGAGTTTTTTATTCCAAGAATTTTCATGTTTGGAAATGGTGTGTTGTGAAAAGAGGAATTTCCCATTTTGGAGAAGGTGTGGTGTGAAGACATGGATTCTTTTGGAAACTTTAAAAAAAAAATGGTGTGTTATAAGTATTTATGAAGCCATATAAGGGCGAAGTCAATGAGTAAAGTTGTGTATGTGGGGTATCATCATATGAATCTATTTGTGTGTGAGAGTGGAGAGGCCCCTCCCGTCTTTGTGGTTGTGAGGCCCACGAATAGAATATAGAATTATTACTATACAAGGAATTAGGTATGATATGATATCATATCAACCACTAATACCTTCTTGATATGTTACTATTTTGGAAAAAGTGTATTTATTAAAAAATTTAAATCTATCACCCCTCGAGTTTTTTATTCCAAGAATTTTCATGTTTGGAAATGGTGTGTTGTGAAAAGAGGAATTTCCCATTTTGGAGAAGGTGTGGTGTGAAGACATGGATTCTTTTGGAAACTTTAAAAAAAAAAATGGTGTTATAAGTATTTATGAAGCCATATATTCTTTAAGTTTGAAAAAGGTTTGCTCGTGTATCTTTTTAATACAAAGAGAGTAGATGCTTCATGCATTTTTAATACAAGAGAGCAGATGTACTAATATCTCATTTGGAAAAATGTATGTTTGTGTATTTTTTTAATAAAAAAGGGTAGATGGTTAATGGTATAGGTCGGTAGATAATGAAGTGGGTGAGGTAGGTGGGTAGATAAATATATTTTATTATTATAGTTATGGAAATAATTTTTTTTTTTTATTGTTAAGTAGATTTAGTTTGGATGGTTAAGAGGAGAAGTTGTTATCATTTTTATTTAGTTTTAAAATACCACTTATAATGTGTTTATCTTTTGTGGATTGATTGGATTTGACAAGGTATCAACAATTTCATTGTCACTTAAATGCTTAAAGATGAGATGAGATGTTTTCAAACATTTTAGACTAAAGAGATTGGATCCATTTGGGAAGAACACATAATTTTTCACTAGTGGGCAAAATTAAATTTCTCATGAGAAATTTTCCTTAAGCCATGGGATCACCTTCATGTAGTGGTCAAACATGTGGTTGCATCCAAAGAAATTATATTAAATTATCTCATGATACGTGCACACATAAGTGGATCAAAGCCACTCATGTGTCCTTTAATTTTAAAATCTCAATGGGTTAATTCAATTGGTTGTCACCAATGTTGTTGAGCATTTGGCTATTTCTGTGTCAGCTAGTTCTCGACTCAAATCCCTTGGGTTAGGCACGCTAGCCTGCGTTGACAAGTTTAAATTAGGGTTGTCATCCACATCTATGTGGAAGCATCCCTTAAGTTACCCTGTGAGGTTTTAAAAAGTAAAGGTCAAATGGGTCTAGCTTGGGTGGTTAAGAGAAGAAGTTATTATCCTCCCTACCCAAGTTTAAATCTCACTCGTGACATGTCCGACCCTCATGGGTTGATTGGATTGGCATTGTACCAACAATCTCACTTTTTCTTAAGTACTTAAGGGTTGGATGAGATGTTTTCAAACATTTCTACCCAATGGGTTAGCCCAACTAGTTATCGCCCATGTTGATGGGCATTTGGCTAATTTTGTGCCAACTAATGTTCGATTCAAATACCCTGGTGAGAAGCACTAGTTTACGCCAATGAGTTTACTAAGGATGTCATCCACAAATGTGGAGAAATATCCATTAGTTTTCATTGCAAAGTTTTCCTTGGTTAAATAATTCATACGATTAAATGATTAGATAAAATAAAATAAAAAGTTTACTTTGCATGCATTTTTAAAAAAACTAAAATTAAAAAAAAATAAAAAATTCATGGATAAATAGAGTGTTCCCCATTAGGCAAAATCTATTGCAAAAAACACTATACAAGTTTAAATCATATGGTTGCATTAGTTGGCAAAGTAAGGTTCTCAATGCCTTACACACAACTACGTTGCAAAGTAGGCAAAATCTGTTGCCAAAGCTAGTGAAAGTTTGGAAATCATATGATTACTTTAGTTGGCAAAATAAGGTTCTCAATGCCTTGCACACAATTAAGTTGCAACAAAACTTATTTAATGTTAAATAAGGGTAGTGTACTAGAAGACAACCCCTAAATATGAATATAAGGGTAAGACAACCCGTAAATATGTTGGTACAAGGACTCAATTTTGACCTAAACAAATCTATTGGGTACGAGAGTTGCCACTTCACAATACTTGATTTAAGCGTAGTAGTTTATCAAAAAAAATAGTTTTACCTCACACTTTAAAAATTAATGGATAAATAAAGTTAATGATATAATGGTAAGCACTATATCAAACTTAATCTTTAAAAAATTATAGTTTATTTTGAATTATCATAAAATTATTTTATTAATTTAAAAATAATTTGAGGAATAATAAAGTGACAATATATGTTAAAGATAATAACATAATTACTTTATGTAATGGTAACGTAATTTTTTTGTTTATTCTTTTAAAAATTATAGTGTAACTTGAATCATCATAAAATTATTTTAGTAATTTAAAAATAATTTGAGGAATAATAAAATTACAATATATGTTAAAGATAATAACATAATTGCTTTATGTGATGGTAAAGCAGCTTTTTTAAAATTATTTTAGTAATTTAAAAATAATTTGAGGAATACTAAAATGACAACATATGTTAAAGATAATAACATAATTAATTGTTTATGTGATGGTAACATAATTGTTTTGAATGGGGTATCCACATTAATATAAATGATCAGGTCGCTCGCTTGTTAATAGACCACACGCATGTAGATTATTATGACATTCTTAATCATGTAAAAATAAAATTATGGCAAATTGAAATTTATAATGTGAGATGTATAGAAGAGAAGAGCACATTTAAAAATAATTAAAATTATTTAAAAATTTGATATTTTTTTTTAATTTTTTAATCATGGGAATTGGTAATTTGTCGGATTTGTAATGTACTTAACCATCTAGGTTGGGTTACGTCACATAAAACCCTCCCATTTTACAGCTCTGATATCATAATGTAATATTCTTCAGCCCAATCGAGGAACATTACGGTGCAAAATATATATAAAAACGAAAGTTCTGCTAACTAAAGTAATTATTTTACTGTTAGTCGATTTCCTGTAGCTTACATCTACAAAATTTAAAACAGATTTAGCTACTATCTATAACTATAAAACAAATGCATCTAAAGCATGTTAATAATCAACATGAAATGCAGCTAAACTGCTCATTAGAGCAACATATAAGTCATTCTCATTTACGTAGAGTTCATGCACAACAATAACACATGTAAATAACTCAATACAAGATAAAACACTTATCTTTAAACAAGAATTGTGCAACCAACTGCTTGGGACATGTTAAAATAATATGTGTGCTCATTTCACCATAGACAATATCACTATATTGTCACCCAACCATAGGCACATAGGCCACCCCCGAGCACCTTAACTGATAGACAAAATAATTCTGAAAGCAATCACTAAAACCAATAGCCAACCAAGGTAGCGTACCTCTCGCCAAACCTAGTGTACCAAGCAGAAAGTCCAAACCATAACCAAAGACCAAGTCACTATTGCAACAACTGCAACTCTCCTCCAGTCATGCACACCACTAGTCCTTATGCAGTTGTGAGAGTGAGTGTGTCAAATGACCTCAAGTGCTCTCTTATTTATAGTCCTCCAAGTGACCTAACTGGGCCTACTTCTTCTTCTGGAGGCTAATAATTTAATATAAATTATTCCCTTGAGTCGACTTGTCTTCTAGGGTTATTAATCAAATATTGAGGGTTTCTCTTGCTTCCCGGAATATTCTAGTCTTGTCAAAGGTTACACATAGAGGTTAATACCTCCCGCAACTACCATAATATCAACACTCCGTCCCAACTAGGGAGGTATTAAAGGCAGTGGTCTTGAGCACAAATAGACCATTCAACTGATGGCATCATCATAACCACACATGCTATCTCATGATCAAATCATGAGCACCATCATCACTATCCATCTAGATAGTCTCCATGGAAATCAAAACAATGCCATCCAATAGAACATAACTGTGTCTATCCATAGTAGTATACAACTACTATCTAGTAGTACACAACCACTCCTAGTAGCACACTTCTACTAACCAATGACATACAATCGTTACCAATGGATCATGTTGTTCCTGAGTTTATACTTTAAGGCTCTAAAGTATACCGTCAAGGCATCCAAAAAGGGTAGAGATAATTAATCTGTAAAAAGAAAAAGTTTAAAAGGAAACTAAGATCACAGTTGATTCCTTTACTGTCTCTGTCTAGCTCCCCATTGTTCTTGAATGCTAATATCCCTTTCAATTGCAGCCCATGATCTTTCAAGTTCTACCCGTGTATTTGTTGTTTGTAAGATGGTATTGAATAGGTTTAACGCAATGCTTGTTTGATCTGATAGACCGGGTTCTATATTGGGCTGTCTGGTAACTAGAACAGTCATGAAAGCTGAGGGTTTCTTTTTTGTAAATCAAGAATATTTTCGAGGGTCACAAATTTCTGGTTCAAAATTATAAAAATAGAACTTCCAAAGTATGAATTAATAGTATAACAGAAATAAAGGCCTTTTCTAGTATCTGAGTCAAATTTTAAAGGAGACAGTGGACGGAATGAAGAAAAAGGAAACATGTAGTTGTATAACAAAAATGAGGCATCAATTTAAGAAGAATCTCATTTTAAGTTAATACAAGAAAACGGATGATAACTTTGCAGAAGCATACAGTTTCAGAGTCCTAAAACGTTCATAGGTCTTATATCCGTTGAAAGCTGATACAGAGGAAAAACTGCAAATGATTAGATAATCTAACTGTTTTAATTACTATAATAGAAATTACCACATGAAACACTTCAAACGGAAGTATGGAAATAAAAAATAGAATGACAGAGAAACACATAACTCAGGCTTGACCAGATCTGGAATCTTCAATCTATATTGTATTAATTCAGGCAAAACGAAGTTATCTCTTTACAATCCCTCCAGAAAAAAGCCTTTTCTTAGTCTTGAAAAATTACATTTATACAAAATCACCAATCTTAGGACGGTTGGTGAGTTCCTAATTCTTAGAGACTAACTATTTGTTAAAAAGTAGATCCAAAACCGTTTTCATGATCTTCTTCATTTTTCCATTTTCTGGGAAGTAAAGCCCTTCCAAATAATACTTTTACTTTTTCGATGACTCTCCTTCTTTTGATTCGATACATTTAATACATTTCTCTAGGAACTGTGTAAGATTTCTGGGGGGTTCTGGAAAATCTCTTGCCTCGAACAAATAAAAATTTCTCTGAATCTTAGAAAGGCTGTCATCCACTCCTTTATCTGTAAACTTTATTGACTGCAGCTTTAAGTTTGGCTCAACTAACAACTTGTCCACTAGGGCGACATCGATTTTTCTTAGTTGTGAAATTTCTGTTTGGATTTCACTCAAATTTTCCCTAAAATTTAATTGATGTCTTACAATATTGATTTGTCCCAAAAGTCCTGTACATTGGCCTTTTCCAATATTTAATGACCCTTTGTCTAGAAGATCAAAAACTTCTTCACGGTCATCTTTGATTTCTTTGGCTATTCTTTTGCTTTCAGTTATGTTGGTTTCCCATAGCTTGAGCATGATGTCACCTATGATTTTCTCTGTGGCTGATACTTTCATAGTTTCGGATACCTCTTCACCTGTCGAATATATAATTGCCTTTTGGAGAGTAATCCTCACTACTTTGGCTTCTTTTTCTCTTAGGATGATATTTTCAAAGGCATTATATACTTCTTGAAAGTAATTCTGAATAATTTCTATCTTGGAAATCAATTTTTGCTGTTCAATTTCTATTTTTGAATGCACTTCCAGTGACTGGGCCTGGAAAGCTTTTAAGTCTATAATCTGATCTTCCATTGATATTAATCTAGTCTACAACTATTCTGCGTGCTCCTTTTTCTGAGTAATCTGTAGCTGATTTGTTTGTATTTCCTGGCTCATTTCGTCTAAACTCGTTTTGAGCGATTGAACCTCTAACCTTTCGGTAGCCCTCGTCTGCTCCAAACTTTTACTCATTTCTTCTCTAATGATTTCCTCAACATTCTTTAATTGCTCTTGCAATTGTGCTATGATTTCATCACTCTTCTTTATCCTTGTTATGATTTTTCCCACGGTAAAAAAGTTTGTTGTTGCCATGGATCCCATGGAACCTACTACCTCTGTAGCGAAATCTTCTTCCTCCAAATTTTGCTCGTCTATCAGGACTTTATTTTTTTTAACCATGTTCCCCTCCTTCTTATGCATCTCTTGTTTCAGGACGGCCTTCCTTTTTCTACTGAAAAAATAATCGGAAGGAGGAATCTCATCTATGGGAATGGAGGTAAGGTCATCAACAAAAAGAGCTCTTGTCTGTGGCAGTCCAAAAGTGGACTGTAACGGAGTTAAGGAGGCTATGGGACTCCCTAGCTCCGTAGATCCTTTCCCTCCTGCCGCCTTAGGTGTGTTGACATCAACCTTTGGTGATGAAGTGGGAGTAGGCTTACTGGACTTGGGAGGTCTCCCTGACCTTTTCTCTTCTTTGGTATTTTTGGTTAGTGGAGGCCTTTCTGCATCTTGTAGGGCCTTTTTGGGATTTTCCTTCTTTTTTGCTTCCTGCTCGAAACCTGGTGGAACGCTTTCTTTCTCCTGGGGGAGGGTAATTTATTCCCCTTGAAGTACTTGGGGCAGACCACTCCGTCGATGCTTCTGAAAGGTCCTAAAGATGACTTGCAGGTCGGACGACAGTGTCTGTACTCTTTCCAACACTTCTTTATAAGATTTGGTACCTTTGAACACGTCGTCCCAAGGGGACTCTTCATGTTCATAGGCTTTCATATTGCAGTGTATCAAGTGTTTATTCACTAATTGATAAGAGTCATGCCTTTTGTACTCAATATTTACCAGTTTCATTTCTTCGAGTGCTTCTGCTTCCACCCTAGAATGTCCCAAATTTAATAATGAAAATTTCCCGATGTGCATAGGGAAGATTGGCCAGGACTTATTTTGAGCTGCCTTTAGCTCTATTCCAATACTGCCTTTTACTATTTGGTGTGCCACTTCCCTACACACTAGTCTATCCGGAAGGAATTTTGGAAGCGCGTGAGGGGGGATTGAGCACCCATAAACCCTGATGTAGGAGAAGCTTTCTTCAATGAACTAGTATGCTATTTGCTTGAGGTTATTTGAAACTGCTTTAGAAATGTGAGGAGGGTCACAACCAAATTTTTTTTTATGCATGGGTATCACCACGAAATGGAAAATTTCGTAAAACAATTTTTTTGCATTTTCTTCCCACAACTCAGAGTGATATTCGTGAATGGGTTCAGGGCAGGTTATGTTCCAACTCCAATTCATCAGGGGAAATGGAGTCATAAAACAAATTGCGTCCATGAGGTATGCTGACATGTAGAAGGCCACTGGTTGATCTCGGGCTCTTGCAGCTCTGTAATCCGAAATCTCTTTGTCTATATTATCAGATAAAATCTTGTCCTAGTTGAAACTATACCCTTCTGATGCTTCTTCTAAAAAGGGCACCCATTCTGTGGGGAAATGTCAGGGATTCTTTTTGCCGAAGAGTCTACACATCATCATGACCACATAAACCATGTACTCATTCAAAGAGGTTGTGGCATAAATTCTGTGGGTATCGGCCCTAAATTTTGATGGACATCTCCACCAACCTTTGNAAATTAGGGTAAGTTTGGTCTGCCTCAGTGCATTCCTTTCTCTGGAATTCAACTATAAATTTGGCATTGTAAATGAAATTAGGATTGGGTGAGAGTTTGTACATAACCTGGATATGTTCAGGTCTGAATGAGCCGATAATGGCTCCTTGATCATTTAAAATGCTTCTCGTCGGAATATCAACCTTGTCCAAAGCCCAACTGACCATGTCGTTGTACGACATGAGCCGTGGGCGTGTTGCAATTTTGTGAAGCTCTGATTCTGTTATGTCCCGAAAGTGATTCTCGGAATTGCTAAGGGATTTTTTCATCTCGCAGTCCAGATTTTCATAAATCTGTCTCCATGATTTAATTGAGTCGATAGCATGTGGTGTGGTGTCTGATATGACATCTCCCTCTAGGCTGGAAATCTCAGCTGTATATTCACTCTTCTTGGGTCCCTTCTTTGGTGCCATGACTCTGTATTGGAAAGAAAACCTGTTATAGAAGAGAGGTGCGAAAGCTCGGTTGTATTATCCTATTTCTGATAGAAAAAACGAGAATAAGTTTCAAAACACAGACCTCTAGTTTTCTTTTAACTCATTTTATGGTGAAAGTACTGACGCAGCTGTCAAGAATTTAATACCTTTAATGCGAAGAATATCTCTGAGATACGCATTTGTGTCGCAGAAATCATGATCTATCCATTATTAATGTGGCCATATTTCGACAATTCTCAAATCAACATTCAAAAAACTTCTTTTGACGGAGGCCGAAAAGAAAGTATTTAAGAAGTTTAATTACCATTTAATGTATTTTTAAAATGAAGTTAGCTCTTTTTAAAATTCGGTATTGAGTCGGGGCTTCGTGTTTCAGGGTTTTGGGGATCGCGGTTACATGAGGTATGCCACTACTAAACCCCGAATCCCAAAATCGCGATGAGATTAGATTTAAGCCTTAACTTTCGTATTGAGTCGGGACTTCGCGTTTCGGGGTTTCGCGGATTGCGACTACATGAGGTATATCACCACTAAACCCCGAATCCCGAAAGCGCGGTGAGATTAATTAATTAGGATTAAGGTTGACTTTCACTTCTTTCGGGAAATCGGGAATCTGGATTTCGCGATTCAAAATGTATTGGAGAGACATTGTTCTGAGTAAACCTCGAATCTCGAAAGGTTAAAAAGATGGTTAATCAACTCCTTTAGGGTTTTAAATTACCGCGATTTAAAGTACTTTACAGAATGTGCGTCTAGACTTTAATGAAATTTGAGCTTCTTGTCTTTATTTATAACGAAGAAATGAAAACTTTTCGGGACTTCGGTACCGGTCTTTTGGACTGATAGTGAGGATTATACCTTATGAAAAACTGAATCCCGAAAGAGAAAAAATTTAGTTTTAAAGGCGAAAATTTTCAAACCTAGCTACAACATAGGCTCCAATTGGGGACCTCGTCTCCTTGTGGGACGAGGAGAACAGGTGGACTTAGTGCCTTTTATTGGGTAAATGGGGTCAGTCATTTCGGTCTGTGAGACATAGCTGCGAAAACTACTAAGGGGATAAAGATCCCAACCTTAACTTCGGAAAATTTTCCAAACCAAAGCGTTCGACAATATTGAAATAGGATCACTTGGATTTCCCTTTCTAAAACCGACCTCAGACTTGTGCAAGATAATAAAAACAAGATTAGTGGTTCTACCAGTTTTTATTTGATCGTATTCGCATCGAGAGACTCTTAGAGTATAATCTGGAATTCCATAATATTAGAGTGTAATCTGGCCGAGAGAAGAAAAATACCATAGCCTTTTGCAAATAATATAATAGCCTTGTCTATTATGGAGACATTGCTTCACTGCCAGCGGGCCTGTTCAGTACCCCGGTGAAGTTATCGGATTTTCCACATTGAATTTCCTTTCACCACTTCATTAATTTTAGCATTTAAATGCTGAGATGAGGGCAATCATATAATGAATTTCCTTTCATCATCTCTTTAAATCAGATGGGGGAAATCGATAACAAATTTCCTTTCACCATCTGCTTCTATTAGATGGGGGAAATCGATAACGAATTTCCTTTCACCATCTTTTTCTATACATATTTGTTATGAAGTGGGGGCAATCAATAAGTATGTAACATACTCAAGGAATTTTATTTATTTATTTATTTTTTTGCAAAGGTCTGTCAACTTATTAAAAAGATCTGGATTGATCTACTTTTGGCCCTTAGACACTCTAACTTTATGAAGAATCTCAGAGAAATTTTTTTAACCCCCTCTTTTTATTTATTTATTTTTTATTCGGGACTTCACTTGAGCGAAAACGATCTTTTTTATTTCTGGTAGAAAGACTAAAAAGGTTAAGATTAGCCCAGACATACTTCTGGTTCAGCCAAGGCTTAGGAAAAACAGAGGATTTTGCCTATCTTTGCTTCGAAAGTTAGTTTGAACATTTCCGAAATTAAGATGAGACTTAAAGGGAGAAAAAACAAGATTTGGTGAAGAGTAAGCTTGATAGTGATCGAAGTGGAAAGGTGAGAGAACCTCGAAACTTGGAAGTGCTAACGAGTATTAATCATTTTATTTATATAAAATTTTATTTCTTATTTATTATTATTTTTTTAAGTTTATATATATATATTTTATATATATAAAATCAGCAACTCGTTCACT
>SNQJ01S0015432.1:99830-117513 GCA_010110895.2 Picea sitchensis | reverse complement strand
CCTGTAGTATAATTGGTCTCTTGAGTCCTGACGCTTTTCCTGCGAACAACTGATAACTGTCAAACACACTCATACTAACTCTGAGAACTGCTAGATTTGAACTGCTTTGTATTTGCATCCTCTGAAAAATCTTAAATAATTTTTATTTATTATTATTTTTTTTAACGAAAGAAATGTTACTATAAAGAAAATGTGAAAACAAACCGGTATATACAATAAAAGTTCGAAAACATATTACTGCATGTAGTGTTTAAGATATCGCCCATTTACAGGGGTGCTTATAATATCTCCATTTAGATTTTCTAATGAAAAAGAATTTTCTCCTTTTGAGGCTGAGACTCTATAAGGGCTGGACCAGATCGAGTCAAATTTGTTGTGTTTTCCAGCATCTTCTCTTCTGGCTTCCCATTTTAGTACCAGATCTCTAGGGAGGAAATCTCTATCCTTAGCCTTTTGATCAAACAAAGCCTTCATCTTATCCTGGTATCTCTGCAACTTTTCGTTAACTTCAATCCTATTTTGTTGAACTTCGACCAACTGGTTTGCTCTTCCGGTAATGTCGTTAGGTTCTTCGTTCGAATCTTGCTAATTTTTCATTACTGGCATAGCAAGATTGATCGGTAAGATAACATCAGTTCCATATACTATCTGAAAAGGGGACATTCCGATTGCCCTTTTGGTACTTATCCAGTTAGCCCATAGAGCGTATTTCAAATGAATATGCCACGTCTTCTTGTTGTCAGTCAATATTTTTTTTTATCATAGTTGTCAAACTTTTGTTAGATGATTCAGCTAAACCGTTGCCTTGCGGATAATAAGCTGTGGAGTGTCCTAATATGATGCTGAATTTTTGACAAAAGCTTACCATAGCCATCGATTTGAACACTTGTGCATTGTTGGTGACTATTTTTCGGGGACAGCCGAATCTGGATAAAATGTTTTCTTCCAGAAAGTTGATTACAACTGTGTCGGTCGCGTTTCTCGTGGGAATAGCTTCCACCCACTTGGTAAAATAGTCCGTTGCGGTTAGAATCCACCTGTGCTGAGTGCTGGAATGTGGGTGAATCTCTCCAATAAAATTAAGACCCCACTACTGAAAAAGGGGTTTCGGTTTTAACTGGAATTAGAGGCAAAGCTAGCACTTTCTGTTTACCTGTAAACAACTGACAGGGAATGCAAGCTCGGACTTTAGTATTTACATCTGTGAAAAGTTTGGGCCAGTAATATCCAACTCTTAAGATTTTGTAAGTTGTAGCTCGCCAAGCGTGGTGTCCTCCACACACTCCATGGAACTCATCTATAACCACTTCTCCCCTCTAGACTTTATCACGGAGAAAATAATACTTGATCTCAATGTGCTTTGACCTGTCATGGAACACTGGGTTCTATGATAGCTTCACACAACTCTGGTTATCACAATATATCATGGTCGAATCCAACACCTGATCAAATAGTCTAGAAACCAACTTATAGAGCCACACTGCTTTCGTACAAGCATCACAAGCTACAATACATTTTTCTTCCGCAGTACTGAGTGTAACAGACTTTTGTTTTTTTCTATCCCATGAAATCAAAGCAGAACCCAAACTGAAACACAGTCCAGAAGTACTCTTTCTATCTTCTGCACTCCCCACCCAATCTGAATCGGTAAATCCATGCAACTTTACTTCACTGTTTGAGGCATATCTCCAACCATACATTATCGTCCCACGAAGATGTCTCAATAAATTCTTTGTAGCCACCCAATTCTCTTGTATAGGTTCCACCTGGAACTGGCTCAACATGTTCACAACAAAGCATATGTATGACCTAGTATTTACCAAATACATCAAGGAGCCAATCAATTTCTGGTATAGGGACAAGTCTATTGGATCAAAATCAAAATCTCTCAACTTCCTCAAATCTGTTACCATGGGAGTTGTCATGGATGTGCAATCCATCATCCCAAACTTCTGAAGAATATTTATGACATAATTCCATTGCCACAGGAAGGTTTCACCATGCTTTTGCTATATTTATAGTCCCAAATAATAATGCATGAGGCTAAGATCCTTCATATCAAATTTAGAGGCTAACTCCCTCTTACATTGAATAATGAGAGGTTCTGCACCAAGCTCTTAGATCTTGCTTGAGTCCATACAAAATATTCTTTAATCTACATTCATGGGTTTCTCTCGGGTGCACCTCAAAGCCTTGAGGTTGCTCTATATATACTTCTTCCTCAATCACTCCATTGAGAAAGGTGGTCTTTACATCCATTTGATGTAAACTCCAACCCATGGAAGCTACTAGAGATATTATGGCTATGATAGATGTATATCTGGAGCGAACGTCTTATCATAATCTTCTCCCTCCTACTAGGAGAACCCTCTAGCCTCAAATCTTGCCTTGTACTTATCAATACTTCCATCTACAACATGTTTTATCTTATAAACCCACTTTGAAGTGACTACATACTTCTCTTTAGGTCTCGACACAACTTCCCATACATCATTCTTCATGATGGATTGGTATTCTTCCATCATGGCCTCCTTCCATTATTTCTTCTTAATTGCTTCCTCAAAGGTGGAAGGTTCTACATCAACCAAACTTGTCATGAGTGTCGCATAACTAGTGAACCTTTTGGGTTTCTTGCTTTGTCTGAAAGTACCAGTGGGAACCTTATATTTTTTTGCTTTTTGCAAAGTAGTTTCAAGCCATGCTAGTCTTTTTCTTGTCTTAGGTATAATAGTTGGTTCCATAGATTCATTTGGTGATTCTTGTTCTTCATTAGGATGTTCTGGAGAACATGTAATTTCTTCTTTGGTATCTTCATGTTCCTCTTCTTCATTGGATTCTATAGATTCTTCTATAGACTTCTTAAATGCAATCCTTCATCAAAAGTTATGTCTCTAATTATTTCAATCTTTTGTTGACCCAAAAAGTAGATTCTATACTCTTTTGATGATTCACTATAGCCAATGAGTATTCTTCTATTTCTTGAGGGTTCCAACTTCTTTTTCTTATCCTTGGGAACATGAATGTATACAGGACATCCAAAGATTCTCAAGTGTTCAATGCTTGGCTTCTTTCCTGAGAAGGCTTCTTCATGAGTCATGTTCTTCAATATTCTATGTGGACTTCTATTCTGAACATAAATAACTGTCATCATTGCTTCTCCCCATAGAAACATAGATAAGTTTTGATCATTCATCATTGTCTTGATTGATTCTTCAATGGTTTTGTTCTTTCTTTCAGTCACACCATTCTGTTGAGGATTGTGAGGGTCGGTGAGTTCCCTCCTATTCCCAAATTCTTTACAAAAGGAAACGAGCTCCTTGGAGGTGTATTCTCCTCCATTATCAGGTCTTATTGTATTGATATTCTTATCTATTAGGTTCTCTACTTCAACCTTGAATTCTTGGAATTTGCTAAATACTTCATCCTTAGTCTTTAACAGATACAACCATGTCTTTCTTGAGAAGTCATCTATAAACGTTACATAGTAAAGAGATCCTCCTAGAGACTTCACTGGCATAGGTCCACATACATTAGAATGTATTAGGTCTAAGATCTGTTTGGATCTATTCTCATTACTTGGGAAAGGTTTCTTAATGTTCTTCCCAAGTGCACATCCTTTGCAAACACCTTCATGTATTGACTGCAATTCTAGTATGCCTACAACCATCTGTTTCAGGGATGACAAGGCTTGATAATGAAGGTGAGCATACCTTCTATGCCATAACTCACTAGGGTTGATTTCTTCATGTACTAGGGCTTGAATATTCTGACCTAGTATTTTATATAACCTTCCTTCACGGGTTCCAATAACTCTAGCATTTTCTATATTGGATTCTTTAGACCATACAAGAACTTTTCCATCCAAAAAATCTACTCTATCTCCTTTCTCTTCCAAACAGGAAATATATACTAGATTTTTTTTCAAACCAAGAACATATAAAACATTACTAAGATGGATAGAGTTACATGATGCCATTTTGATAGTAGCTTTTCCAATTCCCTTGACTACATAGGAGTTCTTGTCTCCAAGCTCTACTTTATGAGGTGTCTCATTTTCCTTTATGCTTGAGAAATTCTTACGATCACCTGTCATATGCCTTGAAGCTCCACTATTGATTAGCCACATGTCATCTTCAATGGTTTTAGTCAGAGTTGAATAATAGAAGAAATCTGCTTCATTGTGCTTAGTCTTCTTTGAGTATTCTTCATCATTGGCAGTTGATCCATGATGTCTCTCTTTTCTCTTCCTTGTTAGTTTAGGACAATTCCTTTTGTAGTTCCCATAATCATGGCATTCAAAGCATTGTAACTTTGGCATATCTCTTTTGAACTTCTTTCTTGAATCAAATCTTTTCTCACCTCCATGTATTTTAAACTTTGTTGCAAAGGCTTGAGCATCTTCTTCCTTGTAAGGTTTTCTCTTGGAGTTTAACCTTGTCTCCTCTTGTGCACAACATGTCCAAATTTCTTCTAACGTTGGAAACTCCTTCCTTGTATTCATGCTTGCAGCAAATGCATCCCATGATCTAGAGAGACCATTGAGTGCTATGCCCACAACTTCCTTTTCTGGGATGGCTTCTTCAATAACTTGTAGTTGATCTCTCAACTGATAAACCCTCACAAAGTATGAAGCCATGGTGTCATCCTTTGTCATCTTTATGTCATAGAGTTCATGCTTCAGACTCATCACTTGTCCAATATTTTTGATTGAGAAAAGGTTTGTTAGGGAATCGCACATCTTCTTGGATGAGTTAAGATGAGAAATGTAGGGTATCAAGTGATCATTTACAGATTCCACTATGATAGTCATAGCATTAATGTCATTATCCTTGAACTTCTCTAGTGCTGCAACGTTCCGAGGTTCCTTCCCTTTTCCTGCTTCAAATTGTGGTTCCATGATATTGCCTTTCACGATATCTAGGACTTTATTCTTGGAAAGTATGAGGTCAATCCTTGTCTTCCATGCTCTGAAGTTTAAAGCCCCTTCTAACTTGTTTTATAACTTCATAGAGTATGTCATGACTGCTTTGACTTTGACCAAAAAATCAAACTTGTCACCTTCGCTTGCTGAGAGTACCAGGAGGTGCGCTTGGCTAGGGAAAACTAGGCTATCTAGGAATTAGGTCAACTTCTTCACTTAAGGTGCCTCAACAAGAGGGTTAGGGTTTCATTGTTGCAGAAAAACTTTGATTGCAACTGCAACTGCAACTGAGCAAATTCTCCCAATCTACCTTCCAGTGGTTAGACTATCTGAAGATAGTGTGGGCCCATAAACTTTTAAAATAATAGGTGTGATCATTTCACCATACACAATATCACTATATTGTCACCCAACCATAGGCACAAAGGCCACCCCCGAGCACCTTAACCTTGACAGACAAAATAATTCCAGAAGTAATCACTAGAACCAATAGTCAACCAAGGTAATGTACGTCTCTCCAAAGCTAGCGTACCAAGCAGAAAGTCCAAACCATAACCAAAGACCAAGTCACTATTGCAACAACTGCAACTCTCCTCCAGTCATGTGCACCACTAGTCCTTATGCAGTTGTGAGAGTGAGTGTGTCAAATGACCTCAAGTGCTCTCTTATTTATAGTCATCCAAGTGACCTAACTAGGCCAAATTCTTTTTCTAGAGGCTAATAATTTAATATAAATTTTTCTCTTGAGCCGACTTGTCTTCTAGGGTTATTAACCAACTATTTAGGGTTTCTCTTGCTTCCCAGAATATTCTAGTCTCGTCAAAGGTTACACATAGAGGTAAATACCTCCCACAACTATTGTAATATTAACATGATGAACGTTCCACCCAACCATAGACTGATTGTTCCAAATCTCAATAGCCAATCACCCCCGAGTTGAGGCTAGTAATCCACAAAATAGGGTGGTCTCTCACAGTCCACTCACAGCTCATAAAAATCATAACCCAACTGATATTCTCCTATAACTATCTTGATTTTTCTACCGGCTCTCTTCCTCCTGACCTTCCCAACCCAATGAATGCACCATTCGTTTATCAGGGATAACCCAAGGGATGTACCATCTGTTTATCAGGGATAACCCAAGGGATCTACCATCCATTTATTAGGGATAACCAAAGGATTGTGCCATTCATTTATTAGGGTCTCTATGGCACAGGTAACTAGGAATCTCTCAACTGGGAATTCAAGGGAACTTCCTGCTAGGAAAACTATCAACAAAGCAACAACAACCACTTGTTGTTTTAGTGAAATTCACACATGAGTTCACTCTTCATGCTTGAAAACCTGGCTCTTTAGTTTTCCAGCTCCAATTTGTTCTAGTTACGCTCCATCCTTCTCTAGAATTTACCCTCCATGGCTGCACCAACTCCAAACTCTGTTTCTTCCTCTCTCCTTCCTTCCCATGCAAAAAACAAGACTGACTAAAAACTACTTGCCCATCCCATACGAATTTCCTATCTTGTGGCTTGCCTTTATTGACTCACACTCTTACCCAAGCTGATTGTACTCAACCCCCATGTGCCTAATAACTCTGGAATGTGACCACTCACAACCACCCTCTTACATGTATTCAATGATTGGATTTGGGAACACTCAATCACAAATCAGAAGGTTCATATACAATTAGAAAGTTTAGGAAAATGGGTTAAATTAATATACATGGGTATTTCCCTCTTTGACCCCTCTTGGCCATTATCCTAGACACTTCCCTCTCTTGTGGATTAGTTAAGCCCCCATCTCTTGTCAATTTCCCCTTAGCAACTGGCATCCCATTTTTATTATTAAAACATTGAAATACAATTCGCATATTACATCGCTTAGTCGTAGCCATATTTACATAACAATACTTAGAAATAAAAATTCTGCAATTTAACAACTCCAGCAACAACTCCAACCATCAGTCTCATGTTCCTCTCAACTCGCCGACCCAAGGAATGCACCATTCATTTATCAAGGTTGACCCAAGGTATGTACCATCCGTTTATTAAGGTTAATTCAAGCAAGGAGCCACTCGTTTATCAAGGTCCCTAGCACAGTTGGCTAGGACTCTGAGATGTGGTTCCAGAACTCTAGCTTTTCAAAATGGAGTCTTACATTCTTCCTTCTTTAAAATTATAAAAAATGTGCAGGTACTCTTCTTGCATGTTTTCTTCATGCTCCCATGCATCATCTTCAGGACCATAGTAGGTCCATTGAACCTTTACCAACCCTATGTATTTGTTCCTAAGCACTTTGACTTTCCGGTCCAGGATGCGCATTGTTTCCACCTGAAAATTCCCTTTGTGCTCCACCTAGATCACATTCCAATCAATTATGTGGTTAGGATCAGGTACATACTTCTTTAATAATTATACATGAAATACATTATGCACTCTCATGGATGTAGGAAATTATATCATGTATGCAACTGGCCCTATCTTTTCTAATATTTCAAAAAGTCCACAATATCTCGCTTCCAACTTCAGGAAACTTCCTAATCTTAGTGAAATTCTCTTTGCCTTCACTTTCAAAAACACATGTTCACCTACTTTAAAATATATGAAAACTCTATTCTTGTCTGCATAACTTGTATGCCTACCCTGAGCAACCTTCAAATTATGCTTTATCCTTGTCATTTGCTCTTCCATTTCCTTCAACAAATCTAGACCAACAATTTCTCTATCTGTTGGATTATCCCAACTCACTGGAGTGTTACATTTTCTGCCATACAATGATTCAAACAGACTCATCTTCAATGAGGCCTGATACCCATTATTGTAGGCAAATTCAACTAAATGAATATAATCTTCCCACTTTGGTGGCCAATACAGCACATACATTCTAAGCATGTCCTTAATTATCCTGTTAGTCCTTTCTGTTTGTCCATCTAACCCTAGATTATATGTTGTACTAAGATTTAGATTTGTTCTAAATCTTTTGAACAAACATTTCCAACAATTAGAAGTAAACTTTGCATACCTATTTGAAAATATTGTCTTAGGCACTCCATGTAACCTAGCAACTTCCTTCATAAAATTTCTGCGATATTTTTTTCCTTGTGTGTATTCTTTACTGGAATATAATGTGTTTCTTTAGTCAATTTATCCACCACCACCATGATGGAATCATGTTGCTTCACTGTTCCGGGTAGCTTAGTAATAAAATCGACTATAACTACTTCCCACTTCCATTCTGGAATGGGAAATGGGTGTAGAAAACCTACTGGGTATCTATGTTTTCTCTTCACTTTTTGGCATTCTAGACATCTGGCTATGTAATTAGCCACTTCTTTCTTCATTCCTGGCCCAAAGTATTGGCTTCTTACTGCTACTCATGTCTTCTGATATCCTGGGTTCCTGACATATGGCACATTGTGCATTTCCTTCAGAAGTGTAATTTTCATCTCATTGGAATTCAACACATATACATTTCCCTTGTACATGAGAATTCCATCTTCTTTTAGCTCATAAAAATTAAATTTCTGCTGAAAATTATCTTGTTGTAATGTTTCTTTTATTTTCACATATTCTTGATCTAAATTCACTGTTGCAATAATTTGATCTTTCAAATATGTCCTATACATGTTGATGGCTGCCACATTCACTTCATGAGCTCTCCTATTGAGTGCATCAACTATTTGATTTTATTTGCCTTTTATATGCTTAATTTCAAAGTCATATTCACTCAGAAATTCCAGCCATCTAGTTTGTCTAGCATTTAGTATTGGCTGTCCAAACTAATGTTTCAGACCACAGTGGTTTGCTCTTAGCTCGAATTTCTTACCCATAAGGTAATGCCTCCACATTTTTAATGCGTGTACAATCGCTGCTAACTCCAAGTCATGTGCAGTATAATTCCTCTCGTCCTCTTTTAATTTTTCAGACTCATAGCATACCACATTGTCCCTTTGACTATGAACTCCATCGAGTCCTTCCTTGCATGCATCAATGCACACAAAAAAATCTTCATTTGGATCTGCAATCTTCAATATTGATGCGCTTGTCAATATTTCCTTCAACTGTTGAAAACTCTCTTCACACTTGGAAGTCCATTTAAATTTCACTCCCTTCTTTTGCAACGAAGTTATTGGACTTGCAATCTTTGAGAAACCTTTTATGAATCTTCGGTAATAACCAGCAAGACCCATGCATGATCTGACCTCTATCACATTCTTTGGCACTGGCCATCCTCTAATGGCCTCTATATTCTTAGGGTCAACTTCTATCCATGTTGTTGAAATTATATGTCCCAAGTAGTGAATCTTCTTTTGGTAAAAGATGCACTTACTTAGCTTAGCCTACAATTTATGCTCTCTTAAAATTTGCAACACCATTCTTAAATTTTTCTCATGTTATTTTGATTTAGAATAGACAAGGATATCATCTAAGAACACAATAAAAACTTGTTCAGGTATTCCCTAAACACTCCATTGATCAAGCACATAAAAATCGTTGGGGCATTTGATAGTCTGAATGGCACTATCGTGAATTCATAATGCCCATATCTTGTTCTGAATGTTGTCTTGTTGATGTCTTCTTCCTTTATCCTTACTTGATGATAGCCTAATCTCAAGTCAATCTTCGAAAATATTCTTGCACATTTTCACTGGTCAAACAAATCATCAATTCTTGGAAAATGATACTTATTCTTTATGGTGACCTTATTAGGCTGCTCAAAATCAATACACAATCTTAAGGTTCCATCCTTCTTCTTGACAAAAAGAATTGGGGCTCCCCAAGGTGACACACTTGGGCATATATACCCCTTCTTTAAAAGTTCATCAAGTTGCATCTACAACTCTTTTAGTTTTGGTGTACCCATTCTATAAATTATCTTAGACACTGGGGAAACTCCTGGCTCCAAATCAATAGAGAAATCAATGTCTCTTTTTGGTGGTAGTCCCAGAATTTCTCTAAAAACATCTTCAAAATCCCTCAAAATTGGATGGTGTTCAATGCTTGCCACTTTGTATTTGGTTGTCTCTTCCATATGGGATGAAAACATCTGACATCCTTTCCTAAAGATCTTCTTCAACTGCATAGTTGGAATCTCTCTAATAGCTACATCTCTTGGAATGCCTTGAATCTTGTCTTGCTTCCTTTCCTCATCAAGACATGTGATTGTCTTGTTGTATCAGTCTAGAAAATCATGATGTTTCTCCAACCAATCCATACCAATTAGACAATCATATGAACCCAATGGTATGATGTTTACATCCACCTTTGTATTTAGTCCATTCATGTCTATCGGACAATCTTTAACCAACTCATTGATTTTCCTCTTAGCCCCCATGGCTAACTGAACTAACCAAGATTTCTTATGTTTAATTCTTTGCAAATGAAATATTTCAACAATGTTAGCATTTATGTAACTATGGATAGCTCCATAATTAATTAAAATTGTTATGGGCTCATTATTGATGTTACCATCCACTTCAATCATGGGAGATTGATACTATGCCTGATTGTTATCCAAGGATGCATAAATCCTTGGCATGCTACTGCCCATATCTTCCACTTTTTCAACCTCTTGAATGTTGTAGACAATTCTCATTCTTTCTCCTTTGTGAGGAAAATCCCTATATAGATGATTTCCCTCACATTCCCAACATTGCACCGACTTCTTCCTTGGCCTTTTTCCAAATGAATTTGCAGTCTTGTTTTCATTTTGTGTGACTTAAATGTGTTGATTCGCTTGGAAATTATTCCTAAAAAAGGGTGGCTTAAAACCTTTCTTCCTTTGATCCTTCTTATCCTTCATCTTGTCATTCCAAGATTTTTGGAAACTTGGTTATCCTTTGCTCTGTTCATACAGATACCTTGCTCTCCTTATGGTTTCCTCCAAGGTTTTGGGGTTGTCATATTGAATCTTATAAATGTAGAAAGAGGGTAACCCACTTAGAAACCTTTGGATTTTTACTTTCTCATCCTTGATGAAGTCAACATACTTCAACAATTCAAAGAACCGCTTCTCATATTCCTCCATTGTCATGGTTCCCAACTTGAATTCAAATAAATCTTTCATCTTTATTTCATAGTAATGCTCAGACAAATATTTCTCTTGGAAATGTATCTCGAATTTCCTCCATGAGATTCCTTTCTCATCAAGGTTCTTGGCTCGCTTAAGTTGATCCCACCACTTGGTCTCCTTTCCTTGTAAGTGGTAGGTGGAAATTCTAGCTTCTACCTGGGAGGGGTAATCATGTAGTGATCCAGGTGGATATCGGTGGACACCCAACTGGCTCAAAACAATTTTCTGGCAATTTTGGTAATTTACTATTTTTAGCAGTTTTTAACTTTTGGGACCATTTTGAGGGCCTAAATGAAGGTTTTTTGGGATAGATATTCTCAAAGATAGCCAAAGGCTATTATTGATCCACCTAAATTAATCTCCTCAATGATACCTTTCCAACGAGCTATTGTGCACCCCAAATGGAGATCGCATGCCAAAGTTACGCCTCTGGGAAGTTGATACACCAAACTACCCAAAACAGGGTCCACAAAACTGTTGGCTTTTCATCTTTCGGGGTTAGGGTTTTGGATTTTATTTATGATAAAAATGCCTTTGGAGCCTCATTATAAAAATAATCTTCTTTGAATGCGAGTAGTAGACACATCTCTTCGCAAAGATAAGCTGCAACCATTCTAGCGAGTCTTTCACTCTCTATTTTTACAGTCTTTGTACATTTTCGCTCATTAATATAAAATTGTGTATTACTGTATCTATGTGTTTATGGTTTCATATCTAATGCATTTCTGTTATATTACTGGATATCCGAGATATCTCTATACATTGATTTTTTATATCTCCTCTCTCATTTCGTGCCAAAAATAATTTGGATCAGTGGTATCAGAGCAGGTTGCTCTTGATAATTTTTCAATGCATGTCCCCGACAAGGTCTGAGTATAGCAAGTTGGGTCTCGAGCTTGTCTCTCTTGAAGACAATCACTCTCACATATCCAAGAAACCCTCCATGGCGAAGGAAAAGAAAAACACCAGAGCAGATGATTCTATTAATCTATTGCTTGAGCAAGCTCTCACGCGACAAAGGGATGAAATGATGGATAATTCTTCCCACATCCTTCAACGCCTGTCGATAACAACAGGAGTGTTTTCATCAAGAGGCCACTTTGGAAGTACCTCTCCTTTCAAGGTACAAGTTAATTTTTATATTCCCATATTTGAAGGACAAAAAGATGCAGATGCCTTAGAAAAATGGTTAAATCTGCTAGAAGGTTATTTCTATGTTCATAATTTCTCCGATAGGGAAAAGATCACCTTCGCACTCTTTAAGGCTCTCCCCCATGTCAAACATTGGTGGGAAACTTACTGGGAGAAAAGTTCCACAGAGGAGTCTGGAATATATGGGGCTAAGCCCACTTGGGATTTTTTTGTGGATGCGGTAAAGGAACACTATTACCCTGTTGGAAACTATGAGGACCAGTACATGAGATGGACCACACTGCAACAAGAGAGGGGCCAAGAAGTTCCAGAGTTAACCAATACCTTCCATACCTTGCGCACCAAGCTGGGTATCAAAGACTCCAAATGACATTTGGTTTTGAAATACCATGGGGCTCTACACAGATACATCTAAACTAAAATGGATTTTCTGGACATCTCATCACTCTGTGCTGCTTATCGATATGCTATTAAAATCGAGCATAAATTTAAGAACCAGAATAAATGGGAGTTCGGGTCTAGAAATCTGCAGCAACCAAAGTATGATAAAGATGGCCCTAACAAACAATCTCCCAAAAACCAGTCTAAGCCACAAGAAAAGAAGGGTCACAGAAAGATGAAGAAGGACACCAGAAAATGGTGTGATTTCCACAAAATCCCCTAGTACAACACCAATGAATGTCGCTCAAAACAGTCATTGGTGGCCGAGATCAAATACAAGGATTCGAACCCTGATTCAGAATCTGATTCAAAAAATATTGATAGAATATAGATCATCGATGCAGACCCCACTGCTATTGTCATGACTGCAACAATTCAACTAGAAGAACCCACAGATCCTAAAGAGGGGGAGCACCTTTTTCATTGACAGATGTGGGTGAAGGGAACCCCATTGCATTTTATTGTTGATAGTGGAAGGAAAATAACCTCATCTCAGCAGAGGTTGTCAAACAGTTGGGATTGTTGACAACACCACACCTGCAACCATACAACATTGGGTGGCTTCGCCAGGGATGAGATATTCGTGTCAACCAACAGTGTCGATTGTCATACGACATCCAACCCTTCAAGGATGAGGTATTATGTGATGTTTCCTTGTTGTATGTCTGTGATGTTCTCTTGGGCTAACCATATATGTGGAAGCGCCATGATATCTATGAGTCTCGACCCCGTAGTGTCATTGTTACTTTGGGGGGGGAATCTCTATAGGATACTAGAGGTATTTCCAACTACTATCCCACCTAAACAATGACGCAAGGTAGTATCTCATATTACAAAATTCATCTTCTTCACAATCTATTCAAAAGGTGAACATAAGGATACTGTAACCACTACAACCTTGGCCCAAGCACCTGCTATCCAATAGAAGCAGGTCGAAAAGATTGCAACAAAGTGTAAAGATTCCTTCTGCACATAGTCATCTCATGTAGCCAGACTGGTTAAAAAGGTCCAACCCTTCTAGCCACAGGTTCATGACAACCTTCAACAAGCTAAGCAACACAACTTCTCCAACAAAGCAAGCAACTCATCAATATGCAGATTCAACAAACAATTTTCCCTCTCCCCCGGGCACTCAATGCAATAGAGACCATTGCTTCCTAAGGAGAAATGATTGATCCATGTGGATATCAGTGGCCACCCACCTTTTCCAACTAGCTCAAAACAATTTTCTGGCAATTTTGGTAATTTACTATTTTTAGCAGTTTTTAACTTTCGAGGCCATTTTGAGGGCCTAAATGAAGGTGTTTTTAGATAGATCTTCTCAATATACTCGAAGGATCTGATTGATCCCCCTAAATTAATCTCTTCGACGATACCTTTCCAACAATATATCGTGCTCCCCAAACAAAGATCGTATGCCAAAGTTACGCCCCTGGGAAGTTGATACACCAAACTACCCAAAATGGGGTCCACAAAATTGTTGGATTTTCATCTTTTGGGGTTAGGGTTTTGGATTTTCTTTATGATAAAAATGCCTTTGAATCCTCATTGTAATAATCATCTTTTTGCGAATGCGAGTAGCGGATAAATCTCTTCGCGGAGATAAGTTGCCCCCTTTCTAGCGAGTCTTTCACTCTGTATTTTTACAGTCTTTGTACATTTTCGCTCATTAATAGAAAATTATGTATACTATATATATGTGTTTATGGTTGCTGATATCTTTGTACATTGCTTTATTATATCTCTGCTCTCATTTCGTGCCGAAAATAATCCGGATCAATGGTATCAGAGCAGGCTTCTCTTGATCGTTTTTCAGTGTATGTCCTCAACGAGGTCCGAGTATAGAAAGTTGGGTCGCTTGTCTCTCTTGAAGAAAATTGCTCTTGCACGTCCAAGAAACCCTCCATGGTGGAAGAAAAGAAAAACGGCAGAGAAGACGATTCTATTAATTTGTTGCTTGAGCAAGCTCTCACACGAAAGAGGGATGAAATGATGGAGAATTTTTCCCACCTCCTTCAATGCCCGTTGATAACAACAGGTGCATCTTCATCAAGCGACCACTTTGGAAGTACCTCACCTTTCAAGGTACAATTTAATTTTTATATTCCCATATTTGAAGGACAGATAGATGCAGATGCCTTAGAAAAATGGTTAAATCTCCTAAAAGGTTATTTCTCTGTTCATAATTTCTTTGACAGGGAAAAGATTACCTTCACACTCCTTAAGGCTCTCTCCCATGTCAAACATTGGTGGGAAACTTACTGGGAGAAAAGTTTCACAGAGGAGTCTGAAATATATGGGGCCAAGCTCACTTGGGATTTTTTTGTGGATGCGGTAAAGGAACATTATTACCCTATTGGAAACTATGAGGACCAGTACATGAGATGGACAACAGTGTGACGAGAGAGGGGCCAAGAAGTTCTGGAGTTCACCAATACCTTCCATACCTTACGCACCAATATGGGTATCAAAGACTCTGAACGACATTTGGTTTTGAAATATCGTGGGGGTCTACACAGATACATCCAAACTAAAAAGGATTTTCTGGACATCTCATCACTCGGTGCTACTTATCGATATGTTGTTAAAATCTAGCAGAAATTTAAGCACTAGAACAAACGGGAGTTTGGGTCTGCAAATATGCAACAACCAAAGTATGATAAATACGGTCCTAACAAACAGTCTCCTGAAAACCAGTCTAAGCCATAAGAAAAGAAGGGTCACGGAAAGATGAAGAAGGACACCGGAAAATGGTGTGATTTCCACAAAATCCCCTAGCACAACACCGATGAATGTCGCTCAAAATAGTCATTGGTGGCCGAGATCAAAGACAAGGATTTGAACCCTGATTCAGAATCTGATTCAAAAAATATTTATAGAAGACAGACCATCGATGCAAACCCCACTGCTATTGTCGCGACCGCAAGAATTCAACTAGAAGAACCCACAGATCCTAAAGAGGGGGAGCAACGTTTTCATTCATAGATGTGGGTGAAGGGGACCCCGCTGCATTTTATTGTTGATAGCAAAATCCAGAAGAACCTCATCTCAACAGAGGTCATCAAACAGTTGGGATTGTCGACAACACCACATCCGCAAGCATACAACATTGGGTGGCTTTTCCAGGGATGAGATCTTCGTGTCAGCCAACAATGTCGATTTTCATACGGCATCCATCCCTTAAAGGATGAGGTATTATGTGATGTTGCCCCGTTGGATGTCTGTGATGTTCTCTTGGGCCAACCATATATGTGGAAGTGCCATGCTATCTATGAGTCTCGACTCCGTAGTGTCATTGTTACTCTGGGGGGTCATCTCTACAGGATACTAGAGGTAGTTCCAACTACTGTCCCACCTAAATAATTCCTCAAGGTAGTATCTCATAATAGAAAATTCATCTTCTTCACAATCTATTCAAAAGGTGAACATAAGGATACTACAACCACTACAGCCTCAACCCAAGCACCTGCTATCCAACATAAGAAGGTAGACAATATTGTATCAAAGTGTAAAGATTCCTTTTGCACACATGCATCTCATGTAGCCAGACTGGTTAAAAAGGTCCAACCCTTCCTGCCACAGGTTTGTGACAACCTTCAACAAGCTAAATAATGCAACTTCTCCAACAAGGCAAGCAACTCATCCATATGCAGATTCAACAAACGCTTTTCCCTCTCCCCTAGGCACTCAACAAAATGAAGACCATTTCTTCCTAAGGAGGGAGGATTGATCCAGGTGGATATCGGTGGCCACCCACCTTTTCCAACTGGCTCAAAATAGTGTTCTGGCAATTTTGGTAATTTACTAGTTTTAGCAGTTTTTAACTTCCAGGGCCATTTGAGGGCCTAAATGAAGGTTTTTTGGGCTTGATCTTCCCAATAATACCTAAATGCTCTTATTTATCCCCCTAAATTATTCTCCTTGATGATACCTTTTCAACGAGCTATCATGCACCCCAAACGGAGATCGTATGCCAAAGTTACGCCCCGGGGAAGTTGATACACCAAACTACCCAAAACAGGGTCCACAAAACTGTTGGATTTTCATCTTTCGGGGTTAGGGGTTTGGATTTTATTTATGATAAAAATGCCTTTATAGCCTCATTGTAAAAATCATCTTCTTGCAAATGCAAGTAGCGGACACATCTCTTCGTAGAGATAAGCTGCCACCATTCTAGCGAGTCTTTCACTTTGTATTTTTATAATCTTTGTACATTTTCCCTCATTAATAGAAAATTGTGTATTACAGTATCTATGTGTTTATTGTTTCATCTCTACTACATTTATGTTATATTATTGCATATCTGATATATCTCTGTACATTGCTTTATTATATCTCCGCTCTCATTTCGTGCCAAAAATAATCTGGATCAGTGGTATCAGAGCAGGCTGCTCTTGATTGTTTTTCAGTGCATGTCTTCGACGAGGTACGAGTATAGCAAGTTGGGTATCGATCTTGTATCTCTTGAATATAATCACTCTCGCACATCCAAGAAACCCTCCATAGTGGAAGAAAATAAAAATGACAGAGAAGACGATTCTATTACTCTATTGCTTGAGCAAGATCTCAAGCGACAGAGGGACGAAATGATGGAGAATTTTGCCCACATCCTTCAACGTCTGCCGATAACAACATGTGAGTCTTCATCAAGTGACCAATTTGGAGGTACCTCGCCTTTCAAGGTACAAGTTTGTAACACACCCACTATCATAATTTAAAAAAACAAATTCGAATTAATCTCCCTCAAGTGAGAAATCTCCAGAAAACCGACATTTGCGAAATACCAACCCCTGGTGAAATATCGGAATTCAGGGTTTCTAATGTCAAACTCATTCACCCCTATGAATCGCGTTCCTCCGAATTCCGATGCGCTCCTCACACATTAGCTCCCCAGGCCAAGCCTGTGGTTCACTGCCTTTACGGCCATGGTCTTACCTCCTTTCGGGGCAACTCCTATCGGAGTTTCGGGTTTCCTGATGTCGCAATTCATGAGTCCTCGGAACTCGCGATTCTCCGATCCCCGATATGCCCCGAACGCACTAGCCCTCTAGGCTAGATCTGTTCTCATGTGACCTTCTACCATATGTCCACCACTCTATA